>WWET01002041.1:181192-193725 GCA_011038615.1 Limnodynastes dumerilii
AGAGAATACCTATAATATAATATAATATAATATAATATAATATAATAGTGAGGGTAATGTTTTTATAGAAGTCCCTATACTAACTGAGCATCATATAATTACCACAGAATATAAATATTAGTGAATATGTGTTTTTACAACTAATGTATTTATTTTTTCTAAAGGAAGATATTTTAACCTTTTTGATACTGTTTTGGTGTGTAACTAATGAATTCTACACTTTATCTCTCAGTTATTACACAGCTGCGACAAAAGCTTGAAAAACTTCAGGGATCTCTTCTACCAGAGAGTTTTAGAGTACCCTATGACCCTGGGCTTAGAGCGGGCATGCTGATTGTAAGTCAACATAGTTACTGGTTTAATTTGTATGTGATCAAGCTTGTTATGAATTTCTGATGATATGTTCAATTTACTTATTTATTAATAGTTGGTTTTTTTTTTTACAATGCCAGGGTATGTAGCATTCAAATTTTTAAGCAAACCTTTAAAAACAAAAATGGTTAATATTGGTCTGACTTGGTGGTAAGTAGCCCTTTAAACAGCAGTTCTCAAATAGTTTTAGGGTGTGTATCAGTTATCATTATAGAATCGGGTAAATTATCACTCACCAATCCCATTCTATCCTCATTACCCTCTCCTTAATTCCTTTCCTCACCCACATTCCTCCTTCCAGTCTTTTTGTGGTACCACAATTAGCACATCACCACATTTACACATTTTTTTACCTATGTTCCTCCCTCTTGTATACATACCCACACATATATGTTTATTACATGTTCATTGTGTTTAGATCCATGTTCTTCATGTGACTTTCAGTCTTCAGCATATTTTATTCCATTCGTAATTTAATATTGCTTGGATTAAGATAGAAATACTTCTGGATGCTGTAACACATTAAAACCCCATCCATTTGCCTTTTTGCAGATGACACTAAGATATGTAACAGGGTAGACACGCCAGGAGGGCCACACAAAATGAGGGTTTATCTAGGTAAACTGGAGGAATGGTCAACAGTGCGGCAACTGCAGTTTAATGCCAAGAAATGCTAAATCATGTACATTGGGCACAAAAACCCAAAAGCTCAATATATCATTAATGGCATTACATTAGAAACTACTGAGGAGGAAAGGGATCTAGAAGTAATTATTTCATGTGACTTAAAGGTAGCCAAGTAATGTAACAAAGCATTGAGAAAGGCAAATCAGATGCTTGGTTGCATAGGGAGAGGAATTAGTAGCAGAAAGAGAGAAGTAGTGATGCCCCTTTATAAATCATTGGTACGCCCTCACCTAGAATACTGCGTTCAGTTCTCGAGGCCATATCTCCAGAAAGACATAAATACATTACATGTTGGAATCTGTGTTTTATGGTCAAGAGTGTGGCAACTGCAGTTTAATGGCAAAAAATGCAAAATCATGCACTTAGGACATAAAAACCCAAAGGCTCAATATTTCCTTAATGGCATTACATTAGAATCTACCGTGGAGGAAAGGGATCTAGGAGTCATTATTTCCAGTAACTTGACGGTAGCCAATCAATGTAACAAAGCAATGAGACAGGCAAGTCAGATGCTTGGTTGCATAGGGAGAGGAATTAGTAGCAGAAAGAGAGAAGTAGTGATGCCCCTTTATAAATCATTGGTACGCCCTCACCTAGAATACTGCGTTCAGTTCTGGAGGCCATATCTCCAGAAATACATAAATACATTAGAGACTGTGCAAAGAAGAGCAACTAAAATGGACCACGGCCTGTCACAAAACATACCAAGAACAGCTAGAGGAACTAAACATGTATAGCTTGGAGCAGAGAAGGGAGAGAGGGGGTGTGATAGCAGCTTTTAAATATATCAGGGCTGTGACCGGCTAGAGGAGGGTGGCATTTTTCAAACAAAGAGGTGTAATAGAACACAAGGGCATGAATATAAACTGGAGGGTGGTAGATTCAGAGGAAATGTGCAGAAAAATTACTTTACTGAAAGGGTGACAGATTAGTGGAATATTCTCCCATCTGAGGTGGTTGAGGCTAACACAGTAGAACGGTTTACACATGCTTGGGATAAATATAAGGATAGTCTAAATCTCAAATTAAATTGAGGGTAAACAGGGTTGAGGGTCAGTATAGTTTAAAATAAACTGGGCAGACTGGACCATGTGGTTTTTATCTGCCGTCACTTTCTATAAGGGTGGTTGAGAAAATGAAAAATTTAAAATGTAAAAATGTTGAAATGTTGAATAATTTAATTTTATAACTTCTACACAACTGCTTTTGATGACAATTTCTTTTGACCTTTTATCATGAAGAATGTTAGAATTATGTAGACCATCTCTGAATGATAAAACAAAAGGTGACCAGTATTACTGCCTAAAATTTGAAGAAGCTTTACTGGTTTTACATTTGTATTTTTTGTGTTAAGTATTTTTTATATTGTGTATGATTGTTTATTATTTATTGACAGGTTTTTATATAGAGCTATCAGATTACTTAGTGCTTTACAGAGAATATTTAACATTCACATCAGTCCCTGCCGCATTGGAGCTACAGTCTAAGTTCCCTAACAAACCTACACACACACAGACTAGGGCTAATTTATTCAGCAGCCAATTAACCTACCAGCATGTTTCTGGAGTGTGGGAGAAAACTGGAGCACCCGAAGGAAACCCATGCAAACATGGGGAGAACATACATAATTACATAGATGAAAACACTAATAATAATGAACCAGATTCAGACCTTGTCGATACTGCGCTTGTAGTTCCAAGTGCAGCAATAATGGGAATCCAGCATCTAATCCCCTTTGGATCCAAGCTTTTGTGCAGGCGAGGAGAGACCAATCCCCTCAGTCACAAAGAATTTTTCAAGCAGACACCTACCTTATCATTTTACACAAGGTCACATCTTAAGTCTGGGTAGCACAGAAGGCTTTTAGCATACCCTTATTGTACTACTACCATACATCCATCTCTCCTTCCACTATCATTACTGAGTGTTCTACTGCTTCAAAGCCCTCAAATACACTTCCTGTAAAGAAGTCTGAATCCAGAATCCGAATTCAGATCTGTAATGGAAATGCGGCAAATACGCACGTACAAAATGTTCCATGATTATGAATCTGGTTCATTGCCATTACTAGTACTAATAATCACCATCATAAAAAAGAGAAGGGACACAGTACTCTTTACTGTGCATTTCTGTCTATGGCTTAATTTGCCAACAAGAACAAATATGATTCATTGCTTTCACCCACACATTATTGTTCTTTTATAGGCTGTGTGTCATAATTAAGGCATAGTAGGAAACAACACAATGTAAGTGGTGTAAAAATTACAAGTGTTAAGAGGACTCCTCATGAAGCATTAAAATAGACATTGCACTATTTTTCAGATTTATTTATTCCAAATGTCAAAACTGAAGAGCATTATTTGGAACATGCAGTGCTGGCACGTTAATAAAACAATACAAAATAATATATTGTTCTATTTGTTTGTAAAGGTGGAAAAGTGCAAAGTTATGGCCTCAAAGAAGAAACCACTCTGGCTTGAATTTAAATGTGCTGACACGACTGCTCTATCAAATGAAACGATTGGAATTATATTTAAGCACGGAGATGACCTTCGTCAAGATATGCTCATTTTGCAGGTACAGAGTGTGTTCCGTAACTGGTTCTTTTTATTTAGATTTGTACAGAAGTCCACATTCAGATACATTTCTATTGTTTTAAACATGCAACTAAACCAGTAAATAGTTACAATTGTGAGCTCTGCACATCCCTCTGTGCGGCTGCTCTGTTATTCAGTATTATCACCCATTTATAAAATATAATAAACCTTAATCTATCTCTGTTGTACCATTTCATTTACTATGGAGCATGTGTTCCCACTTATATGCTTATCTAATATCTAATTAGAATGGTACCAAAAAGTTAAAAGTAAAAAGTCATGGACTGTTATATATTGTCCCATTTAGTATAAATCTAGCTAGAGCAGTGTTTCTCAACCTCGGTCCTCAGGACCCCCTAACAGTGCATGTTTTCCAGGTCTCACTGCTGGAGCACAGGTGTGTTCATTACTAACTGACACATTTTAAAAGCTCCACAGGTGCTGCTCATTATATCACTTGTGATTCTTTAAGGAAACCTAGAAAATATGGACTGTTAGGGGGTCCTGAGGACCGAGGTTGAGAAACACTGAGTTAGAGGGTGCAAGCCATTTTATTGAGAGTATAAATGCCATTTTGCTCATAGAATTAGGGGTGGCAGGGATTTGAAATTAGAAGCAAATTTATATTTGAAATGGGCACACATGGTAGATCACCTCTGTGTAAAAGCAAATATTCATAGCCAGCAGAGGATGGGGTTCTTTACAGTAGGGCAGTACAGATATGGATTTCACTGCCAGGGATGGTTGGGTTTACAGGAGATCAATGATAGTTTGAACTTTAACTTTTCAATCTTATCAGCTATGTTGTTTATGGGCCTGATTCACACTTAAGAAGCTTCTGCTTCTTAAGTGCGTATTTCGCCAAAATGACCTACTACACATGCGTAGTAGGTCATTTACGCTATCTACATAGCAGGTCGGTACATAGTGTCCGTGCGGTCTTTAAAGACCGCACAGAGTACTTTATGTAGAAAGAGGCGGTGTAATGTCGCCTCGGGTCGTTCTTAGGAAGAAGTGGGAGGGAGGAGGGATTTAGATTAGCCAGGTAGGGGAGGCGTGGGAGAGGTCATGTCTGTACGGACATTGCGAGGATAGATAAGGCACTCATAAGTGCTATAAGGTACCTAAAAACGGGGGGGGGGGGCGTTAGGGGGTGAGTTAGGTGTGGATCTGCTCGCACCGAACTCACTCTTAACTGTGATTAAGGTCCTATGTTACTGTGTTAATATTTAAGTTGCAATTTTGAGTTGAACTACAAAACACCACTCCTCAAATCTAATTCAGTTTCACAGACTTCCCTCCCCTGAAGTTCAAACTGGTTTAACAGAAGTGTTTATTTTCAGCACAGACTCTGGATCAGACGCTACAACTGGATTAACTATTAAATGTAAATGAGTCCCAGGGTAACTGGAACATGGTGCATTTATATAAGGACAGAACCCATTAAACTGTTCCAATCAGGCTTGGCTATTAAACTGACTGAATAAATTGTTTATATTATTAAAATCAAGGTAAAATCTGCTGATTGCTTTTATGACTCTATTCAGATCCTTCGAATTATGGACTCTATTTGGGAAGCTGAATCCTTGGACCTCTGCTTGTTACCTTATGGTTGCATCTCCACAGGAAACAAAATAGGTGAGCAATTGACAAATCTTGTTTTAACAATGTAAAAATATTTGTGTAATATTCTAACTTTTATTTTATTTAAACTGGGCGCATACTATACAATTAGTGTTTCTTTTTATTCTGAATTGATTTGCCTGTTATTTATATTATTTCATAAGTATGATTATTATGAGTTGATATACAACATAGTCATAATATGGTTACTCTTTAAGTTGTTTGACAGAGCTGACATATAAATATATAATTCTATGTCACAAGAAGTTGCCGTGGCCCATATTTGATATATACTGCTGTTTTCTGTCTTGCCCTTGTTTTATCTAATGAGAAATGATAATGTCTTCATTTTGCAGGAATGATTGAAATTGTGAAGGACGCCACAACTATTGCCCAAATACAGCAAAGCACAGTTGGCAACACTGGAGCATTTAAAGATGAAGTTCTTAGTCAGTGGTTGAAGGAAAAATGTCCAATTGAAGAAAAGGTATATAATAGAGTAACCTACTAGATTTTACAGTGTAGATGATCCCCTTGATTCTATGTTTGCATAGACACAATATATAAGCATATTAAATGGTCAGGGCAAGAGTCTGACTCAGTTTGTCAATATATTTAGTTGGATTGACTATGCCTCCTAATCATCCCCTTCCCACAGTATAACCTTATCCCTCCTCTAACCCTAACCATCATTTTCCCATAGACCTTCCATAACACTTTTCTAACCCTAACTTGAACCCTAACCATCTTCATCCTGCAGCCTAACCTTAACCCTCCGCTCTTTGCAACCTAACCTTAATATTCCCATCTCTGCAGCCTAACCCTAATCAGGAATGGGTACCTTGTCAAAATAAGAACATTTGTCATGTATCAAGGTTGAAAATTATACATGACCTTTATCTGTTACAGAGTTATACTACATTGTTAGCATTTTTGCCCACACTAAACTTGGGTACACAATACATGTTTTTATTTACAATCTGATATATTAAATGATATACACTGCTCAAAAAAATAAAGGGAACACTTAAACAACACAATGTAACTCCAAGTCAATCACACTTTTGTGTAATCAAACTGTCCACTTAGAAACACTGATTGACAATCAATTTCACATGCTGTTGTGCAAATGGAATAGACAACAGGTGGAAATTATAGGCAATTAGCAAGACACCCCCAATAAAGTAGTGGTTCTGCCGGTGGTGAGCACAGACCACTTCTCAGTTCCTATGCTTTCTGGCTGATGTTTTGGTCACTTTTGAATGCTGGCGGTGCTTTCACTCTAGTGGTAGCATGAGACGGAGTCTACAACCCACACAACTGATGAAAGTTTATTCATAAACTGAAACGTTGGTGAACTACAAACTACCGTGTTTGGTGTGTCATATTATTGCCTTACAAATCTCCTGAGTGCCGCCTTACATCTGGATGTGTGTTTTATTTTTCGTGTGTTTCATTGCAACCAAGTATTTATCACCAGACAATGTTGTTTGGTGATGCACAAACCTTCTTTATAGTTATATATGTATTCACACAGAGAGCACAGAAGTCTGACAGCAGCACATATTGCTAAAGCAGTAGAGGCTTCCTTGCACATGCTCAGTTTACCACCACCTGTCTCAGTCCATTTTGAAGCATGACATACCAGTCTTTGGGATGAATCTCTCCTACATAAGCTGCTGTTCCTATTTTTGCAGATTACACCTCTGGGTATTATTCTGATGAAAGGTCATTGGCATGAGTGTACATACTATTTCATCCAGATATAACAACTGCACATATGTTACCAGAAATATAGCCAATCTTTGACTCAAAAGTGATGACTTCTGGAGAACTGAGGGGTTTTTTTTATACTTCAGAAGAGAAAGAAATAATATGTCAGTAGAAAATAGGAAATATTTAAGATGCTTTTCGGCCCTCATAGCAGTTAGCAGCTTTGGGACCAAGTGAAATAGGAAGGCATAAAAAAAAATTGATCAAGACATCACTGACGAGTGATATGTAGTGTACTATACTATTGCAATTTTTTACCACTGGAAGTGACTACGTATTTACCCACGCTTACGCCGGCTGAAGGCTACCCTAACTTCAGCAGGCATAATCGAGGGTAAATACACTGGGACAGGAGCGTATTAACTAAAAGCCCTCCCTCCCTCCTTACACTACCTCCCCCCGCCCACCTACACTATCCTTTGCGTAGTAACAGCGAGGAACACCTCCTCAGCCGTTACTACGCTGATACTACGGATCTTAGATCAGGCGTTGCCATAGTTACGCCATTGTGCAGAACAACTTTTCAGCCGTTCTTACGCGTTCTTTTCAGCCGTTCCAGACCTGTGTAGGTCTGGATCAGCCCGAGTGCAGATGGTACGGCACTAGGATAGCGGCACAAATGGTGCAGGAGGTGATGCACAGTAGTAATAATGATGTAGGTGGAAAGCACTATAATGGTGCAGATGATGAACCACAATAGTATTAAGAGTGCATGTGATCAGCACTATAATGATAATGGTGCAGGTGGTAAAGCACAATAGCTCCAAGGCAGTGGAGCACAATAGGACAACAGACAGACTGCAACAAACTCACTAGACAAGTTTACATACAAAATATTTGTACCAGACACTGGTACAACTTAGGATATATCCCACAACTTAGGATACTATTTTAAGCTGAAAACACACACACATGGTCCTGAAATCACAGTATGAGTTTACATTGAGGATTTTTTTTTTCTATTAATATACACTTAGTAAAAAATATAACACTTGTTTTATCCAAAGTTCTCTTTTCAGGGTTTAATTCTGAGAAATTTTACATTATGCACACAAAATCCACAGCTACTTGCAACATCACATGAGCATGTACATTAATGTGTGGTTGATTTTAGAGACATTGGGCTGGATCCAGACCTTGGTAAGTGCATGAACTTAGTTACTCCTGGGCTAAACCATGTTGATTTCAGGGGAGTCATATTTCATCTGTTGCAAACAGTATTAGAGTTGAGCGGTGATGGTTCCTATCCCAAGTCTAAATAACAGTGTGATAGTAAAGCTGATCAGTATCTGTGTGCAGTTAGCAATTCAAAGATATATCCCTCCATGCAAAGAATACAATTAACTTGGTTTCCCCTGCAATCAACATGGTTTAGCCCAGGAGTAACTAAGTTCATGCACTTAACAAGGTCTGGATCCAGCCCATTGTTTGATCTGTCAAATCAGGCCTTTCCAACCTGTGGCCCAACAGGTGTTGTGAAACTTCGACTCCCATCATGCTTTTTGAAGTATTAGCTATGCCAATGCAGTTAAAGCATGCTGGGAATTGTATTGGGCTACCATGGACTGTAACAAGAAAACACAGGGTGCGCTTCTAATCAAATATATGAAATGTGTGCAAGGGTATATATAAATGGAAAGGTGCAGCCAAGGACCAAAGTGACCACTATGCAACTACAAGGAAAAATAGAGGTCTCACGCTCCAAACAAACATTATATAACAATGGCCTGTTTTAAATGATCCATTCAAACAATGTAATGTTCACACTTACACAGTATTCTTTCAAAGACTTGTTCATCGTGTACAATAATTGAGTGAAAAACATCTAGAGTACTTGACTTACGAGACAGCTCAAAAATAGTTTTTCATTTACATCACATAGCAGAAATATTGTTGGGTTACACACCCTTTAATGAAGTATACAGCACAGATAACCCATTGTTTGTCATTTGCGTTTCTTCCCTGCTCAAGTCCAGTTCTTGCCAAGTAGAATCTCATTCATTTGAACAATATATAAAAATATATAATAAACAAAAAAAGAAAAAGGATCCATAGATCAAAGATGCAAGATATATCTGAGTGATCTGATAAGAATGACATATATCCCATTCCTACTATTAAGTCCCCTTTCCATTATGTAGATTAGAATCATTCACTATTAAGATGAGGAATGAGAATATATAATTTCAGTAAAACAGTTCTTTAACACCATTATTCATATTCTTATCTACATAACTGCAACAGCTTAGACTCATAATATGATGTGATATGTGGGTGTAAAACAGTTAATCAATGTCCAATCACCTGAGTTGTCTTAAAATTAGGCAATCCTTCAAATCTAAAACCCGGACTTTAAATATCTTCTTACACCTTCCAATTTTTAAAAAATATTTACAGGAATTTTTCAGTTGTCCTCTCATTTATCACACTTTCCAAAACTATGGACTGGATCCAGACTTCATCTGGTTGCGTAAATCACCCATTTTAAGGGTACTGTGCATGCCCAGAACACTGGACCATGCACGGAATGCTGGATGTATGGAAGTTAATTTCATACATCCTGCAGTTCCATACTGGGGCAGGCCAGACCTCTGTGCATACTTTATACACACGCCTTCATGATTAAATTGTACATACAATTATCTTGTCTGCATGGTAAACTTACGCACGGACAAGATAAGGTAATGGTTCTGGACACGTAAGTCAACACATGCAAAAGTTTGTGTCACATTGTTATGATTTGTTAGGGCTCAAAGAAGGGGAAGGTTAGGGTGCGGCTCTGGGAGTCACAGCACTGTCGCTCTTAAGAATGGAGACTGCCGGAAGTCACCATTCAACTGCAGCAAGCTGGTCTGTCACAAAATAAACCATCTTACTAGCGAACCATACCCTAGTTCTATATTACAGCAGTTCATTTTTTTTTGCTATTAATGCAATAATAGCAGCAACAATACTGATTCACAAGTGAATCTATCCGCAGGTTAGTTAGCATGATTCAAAGTGGATGAAGAATTCTGTGGACTAGTGCTGTATTCAGATTAAATTTGTCTTAAAATTCTGTCGCTTTGATGACATGAAGTGTGCTGACCACAGTATATAGTACAAAGGCCTACAGTTTTTATCAGGGTGAAATGCTAAAATGAACAGTTTAGGAATGAAAGTGGCTTTAAGAGATTGGGGCAGATCCTGAACTACGCATTTCCGCGAATTTACGTGTGGCGGAGACGTAAATTCGCAGATTTGTACGCACTGCGCATGCGCACCGCAGAAAATACGCACATTCAAGTAGCGTATTTTCAAACGTATGGGTAATTCACGTATTGCTAACTTAAATACTTACGTGTGGGCGTGCCAAATTTACGTTAGTGACCAATACGTGCGTTTTGCGTGAAGTAGGCGGGGGTGGTATTTAAAGTGTACAGTATGGGCGTGCTAAGCTGCGTACGTTCGCATAGTCTGTACGCCCGTTAGCGGACGTATGCTGTTACGTTAGGCATAGTTAAGGTGGGGTTTGGGTCGCGTAATTACCGAAAATACGTCCGTGCAAGGGGTGTGCCGTGGGGAGTGTATTGACCTTATGTGTACGAAAATACGCATCGCTAAAATACGTACGCACACACGTTGTTCTGGATCTACCCCATTGATGGTAAAAATGATGTCTGCTGTAGCTTAATTCATACTGTTATTATTCTTTGTGATAGCTGAATGCAGCGGTGGAGAGGTTTGTTTATTCCTGTGCTGGCTACTGTGTCGCAACATTTGTACTTGGAATTGGGGACAGACATAATGACAATATAATGGTGACTGAAACAGGTAAGACTTTTAATACATTAAATCTAACATTATCTTGTTTGTGTGTAGATGTGTGTTTTTTTATTATAATTCTTTTGCCCAACACAGATTTGACATTAAAAAACACAAATATCACTGACAAATGAAATAGTTTGTATTTTTCAAGTGAGCTTGTACTGAATGTGCTTTATATTTGTCTTCCAGCACAGAATTGCATTAATGATTTAATCTCTACTAAAATATTTAAGAACTCATAATGACTCACTGACATGGGAAATGAAAATGAATTAGACTAAAGACTAGAATGTTCTTTTTAGCTTTTCTCTAAATATCATTGCAACATTTATTGGAGCAAAGCAGAACATATTTGAATACAAAAGATATAATCCTTAAAATATGAGTACATGAAATAGATATGTGAATAGGAAACATTACATAATGCCACTATTGTTGGGGTAACAACCCAATGTGTGCGTTTAAAATGCAAAACTACAAATCACAGTACAAATGCACATTGCATGTTGTGACATCACATGTCTGCACTCTTTTTCAGTGTTTTATGGATAGACATACACTTGTGGTTTAAATGGCATCTTCTGCAGGAGTTAATGGATGGATGGATGGATGGATGGATGGATCAATGGCATTTTTAGGAGACCATTTAGAGTGCACTGTGCTGGAAAAACAATTCACATAGTGAATATAAATACAGTCTCAGAGTAATGTCATTTGGCCAGATCCAGAGCTACGCTTTTACTATACTGCGTACTTACGCTAGCGTACCCTCTATGCACTCCCCTAGGCACATCCCTCGCATGTACATACTTTGGCCGCCTTACGCTTTCCAAACCCTACCTTAAGTTTACACCGCGTAACCTCTCTCGTACGTATAGCCCTCATATAGTTGCGCTGTTAAGCACCCCCATACTGTACGATTTAGATGCCTCACCCCGCCTTTGAAGCGTTAATATGGGTGGCGCATGGCTGGCACGCCCCTTCGTAAGTTGATACGCTACTGATATGTGACTTCCCCTTACGCTATGACTTACGCGGCATAACATCTGCTGTGTGCATGCACAGGAAGTACTAATGAGCGCTTTTACACTAGGGGCTAGCGTAAATTCACTCCCGTATGTTGTTCTGGATCTGCCCCATTGTCATGGCTGAAGCAAGCTGTAAATGAAGCAAAGAAATATCTTTACTAAAAAAATATAGGTAATAAATAGGGGGTTTCCAAAGTGATGCTGGGTTATATTTTAAAGGGGTGCTTTATTTTTTTCATCTTTCTGTCTGTATAAGGTAATATTGTGAGGACACTACAAGGACCATGGATTCATAAAAAAGCCTATTAGCTTCACACTATTTGTGGTTCACAAATTCACTTTAATTGGTGTTAAGATATTTAGCAAATGATTACACATAATTGAAAATGTAAAATGTTCTCAAATCTTCCTCATTGTTTTATTTTAGGTAACCTGTTTCACATAGATTTTGGACACATTCTTGGCAACTACAAAAGCTTCCTGGGGATTAACAAGGAAAGAGTACCATTTGTCTTAACTCCAGATTTCCTACATGTCATGGGAACCTCTGGAAAGAAAACAAGCGAATACTTTCTTAAATTTCAGGTAAGGAGTGATTGTATATTTGAGGAACATATAACTGTAACACCATTATTTATGAGCAAGA
>WWET01002041.1:228903-267532 GCA_011038615.1 Limnodynastes dumerilii
TTTTAAGGCGATTGGTAGACTTCCAGGGCAGAGATAAGTTGCAGCATTTTTTCACTGCTAGTTTTTATTCTTTTTTATATTCATAGTAATGTCAATCTACCCGCCCATAGATCAGGAAATTAAAACTTAACTTTTAATTAACTTTCTCTATATATCTAGTTAAAGTGTATGCTGTAGCAAGACATTTTTAAAAATGGACACTGTATTTTGGTACTTGATCCATTAGCAGTTAATAAATCATCAGCATCACTTATATGCTGTACTTTCCTTGCTTTATAATTTATGTGCCTTGTATTTACATATAATGCTTATACATAGCACACATGGTCAGCAACTGTTAGTAGGGGACACTAACTTTGTTTTTTATTATTAATATTACTTTGGAATAATATATATCCTATTTGTCCTATTATAATGCCAGTGACCACCCATTATTGTTTTTTTGTTTTTTTTTTGCTTTTATTATTTTTTTGTCTCTTTTTGTGGCAGTATCAGCACCCTCCCTAACAGTTTTTTTGTGGCAGTATCAGCACCCTCCCTAACAGTTTAATACAGACACAATAGAATAAAATAACCAGTGTTACACATTTCATAATAATTTTACTCAAGGTTCATATCTATTAATGGATACATTTGCGTTGTTATTATCATGAGAAAAAAATATAATCAAAAAGAGAACAATATTGTAATAGACAATATGGAAGGCATTTTTAGTTATTTATTTATTTTTTAACATAATTTATATTATCCTATCATAGTTTTTATACAATCAATAGATTGACGAAAACATGCTATAAAGTATGTAACACAGTTCAAATTTATTTTATTCAGGTTTTGTTTCTATTAGTCTATTAATTGTGTAATTACCATGAGGGAAAATAATACAATAAAATAGTCACCAATATTATAATAGCCTATTAAAATATTGGTTGCTTTTTTTTTATTGTATATTTTTTCCATATAGCTATTACATATTTTGACTAATAGAGACAAAACCTGCATAAACTGTGCTATAAAGTGTAAATCAATTCATAGTTATTTTATACAGGTTTTGCTGTATAATAACTATCAGGGAGATTGCTACCCCCAAAATAAATTTTACCCTCTACAACTAATTGCATGGATACCTTAGCTGGGACCCTCTTAAGTGCTGACCTCCTAAATAAACCTCCACAAAAGACGTGTACAGGTTTTATTCTGTAGAGGGGTTACCTAGCACTTTAAACCTGCTAGGCACACCCCCAAGGAGACACAGCCACGCCCTAATAGCACACAAATACACATAACTGGTGTCACATACACACAAATACACATAACTGGTGTCACATACATACAAATACAGATAATTATTGTCACACACACAAATACACATAACTATTGTTACACATACAAATATACTTAACTATTTTCACACACAAAAATACACATAACTATTGTCTCAAACACAAATACACATAACTTGTTTAACTATGCAAAATGGGACATGTAGAGATATGTAAATGTAAAAATGGGGTGTCTACTAGCAGGACAGCGCGCATCCACATCTTTAGTGCAATACACATACGACCTTACACCCAGCATGGAGATGGTGCAAGTGGGTTTGGGTCAGGCACATCCAACGTACAAATTTAGTTCAGGTGCGAATTGGAGTAAGCACCTGCTATAAATAAAACTAAAGCCACAACTCTGACATGTGCATATCTGCTGCATGTTTCAACCTGTGCTACTGGTTCAGTGTAGAGTTTTTATACTTTAAAATATATTATTTTTTATTTTTCTGGTTATTAAAATGTTGTATATTATATTGTTTTAATATTAAAAAAAAAGTTTCTTGTTAACAATTATTTTGTGTGCATTATTTGAGGTTTAGGTAATGTACAATGATTCTAATGTTCAAAGATGTAAACATTCATGTTGACAAGATTTTTTAAATTACACATCTCACAAAAGTAACATTCAACATGTTTCAGAATACATTTCTAACATGAAAGCATTTTTAAACATTACACCAACAAAATATTTCAAACATAACAAAACACTCGTTTTTAGTACATTTTCAGCAGCTAAACTTTGAATAGAATGTAAGCGCACAAATGTGTTGTCCTTACGACTTGCACGTGCATTGTACTAAATTAACAGATTGCACGTATGCATTCATGGACTTCCGTTTGTGCATTTATCATTGAGAGTTACATGCGATTCAAAGTCGTAATTTTATGCGGAAAGGCGCAGCCTTGAATTTTTATTGCACATCCGCCTTGTGCCCACACGCACTTCTGAATCCGGGCCAAGGTCTTATCAGTGTGGAGTTTATCTGTGTAGGTTTGCTCCAGTTTCCTCCCAAACTGTAAAAACATGCAAGTGGGTTAATTGGCAGCTGAATAAATTAGCCCTAGTGTGTGTGTATATATGTATGTCTGTGTTGGGGGTCTGGGGAACTTAGAAAATAGCCCTAATGGGGAAGGGACTGATATGAATGTTAAATATTCTCTGTAAAACTCTATGTAATGAAATATATAAAAACATAAGAATAGAATAGCACTTGTTCATGTATGTGAAAAGCTGGAAACCCTATTAAGGGCTTAGAAAAAGTCCCACAAAATCCACAAACACAAACACTTTGCCACATCCACATTGAATTCACACAAACACACCCAGATGTACACTACAGCCACAAAAAGCTGGAAACCTTATTAAATGCATTGAAAAGGGCAGAAACCATTTTAACTGCATGATCAAAGGAAGAAACTTTGCAAATTGTATGTCTTTAGTGCATATATGGGTGCTTGTGTGTGTATCTGGCTGTTGTGGGACTTTTTCATTGCATTTAATATGGTTTCCGGTTTTTACCATTTTCTCACGATTAATCCAGTGTCTCACACTAGTTCAGGTGTGGCCATACTGTCTACACTTCAACAGAAAAGAATCCTAACCATACATTCTGAACTAAACCTTTTACTGAAAAAAAAATTAATAGGTTTTCTAAAAAATGTAGTGATTTCAAGGTTAAGCAGGAAAACCCATTGGATGCCACTGCTGGAGTTTACCATAAAAAAAAACCTGACAAAAAGATGGAAGCAGACACAGTAGTGCATGAAGAACTATAATAACGCTGGGCAGCGCACAGCCTGCTGTATAATAATGGGATGGTGCATGCATTCTCCCGCGCTGTGTAGACGCAATCACTCTCAGATAGGTGGTTGCCATGGTTTCTGGCGGGTCACATGTGCGCTGCGCTAGCTGACAGGCGACACGGCGGCGACTGCAGGAGGTGGCGTACGCTGGACCCGCTATCCCGACTCCGTTTTCCAGTGCGAGCAGAGAGGATTACTACACTGGCGCGGCACTCACCATGATGAAGGGACAAGCTATCAAACGGCCACTGATTTAGTGTTTGTTGTTGCCACCCGCAGGTTTACTTCTTGTGAAGTATCAAAGCAGCGGCGTGGGAAGGTAATCTCCATCATTGATGTAATTAAACGGGGGATCTCAGCAACTGAGGACCTCTGGATTGGTGCCTCCTCCTCCACCCCCTCTGTATTGTGTGTGCACTGTGTGTTGTGTCCTCCTGAAGCTGGATCAGATCCCCTGAATTGTCTTCCCTCGTCTGAATTTCTTCCCATGTGATTTCCTTTCATGCATCCTTCTTGCTTTTTGGAGAAGAATGTCATTTTCTTCTGCTTTGCTTTATTCTTCAAATTCCTGCATTATCCTCTTATGTGAATGAAGACGTTGCACACTGGTTCCTGCCTTGTTATGTCCATTCAATCATTTTTCTGGAACTCTGCTTTTAGATGTATGTTTTTAGGGAATATCTGATTTAAAACAAAGTATATCCTTTTCAGCTGACTTTCTTCTCTGGAGCAGTAATTTTATTACAGAGACATTTTCATCTGTGTATCCCCCTATCTGCTTTTTCCCTATGTTTTACCTGGACAACCTATCATTGTGTGGCTGAATACATTAAGCACAATCCAGAGCTTCTTTTGTGATAATATATTTACACTGAAATTGCATATATTATTATAAACAACCATTTAGATATTACAATTTTTTTGCTTGGCACCTAAGTTCCTCATTTGATCGTTGCCCCAGGAATGAGTATAGAAATCCCAGAAGGGCTGACGGAGCTGCTGCAGAGGTTTACAGTGGAGGTGCTGAGGAAGCAGCCTGAAGACCTGCTGGAATTCGCCCTGCAGTACTTTACCCAGCTAAAGGAGTCACAGAGCCAAGGGGCTACCCTAAGTCATGGTACGGACTTCCAATTTAGACACTCCAAAGGGGTCAACTTTGCTGATGAGCCCATGCAAACGGACTCAGAAAATGGTGAAGAGGAGGATGATGATGATGATGATGAGGAATTTGTTGGTAGGTGTCATTTCAAAATGTTATTGTTTAAGTGTCTTGTAGCTGCATATATTGTATGCATTGAGACCATTTAACTAAGGAATAAATTAATCTGCATACTCTACTCCATGATCCATCAAAATCCTCTGCATTTCGCATCAGTCCACACATCCATGATGGAAAGCTGCACATTGCCTACTAATTTATCTTAAGTCATACTGTTTGAAGATGGCTTTTTGTGCTTTTCTTTTTTTTTTTTACAGTAACTGCAGATTGCCATGTAAATAAATAGCACACCTTTAAAATAATGTGTTGGTTGACAGTATCAGATTGACCCATTTTTCTTAGATCATAAATATATGATGGGTAAAATGATGAGCTTTTCAAAACAATGTTTTAGGAGATATACTGAGCAGAAAACAATTTATGCAAGACCTGTCTGTGTTGCATTCACTTACATAACCCACTTAACATAAAAGCAGGAATAATGATGAGAAGTAGATTCATGATGATAGCCATCCCTTCTTTATTACAGATTGTTGTATTAATGTGCCATATAGAGGATGCATGTATGCCCCAATGTCTAGCCATTTAAAATGGAGGCAATACGTACTTGTGTCTATTTTATAAAATGTGTAAACACTGGTGTGCAGATACTTACTTTTCATTTGTGCCAAATTGCCTTTATGTAATTATTGTCAAATATATCATGTATTTATTGCAATTGTTATTTGATATTGCCCTATGTTGAACTGTTGTTCATTCATATACTGTGTTTGTAAAAATGGACTGGAGTATTTTCTTTCAGGATGTGCGGGACCTATCAGCCAATCACAGACTGCAGCATTTTGCTTAGAATGAATGAAGGCATCTGTTAGGCATCTTGAAGCTGAATAGAAAAAAAAAACCATGTAAATTTAATATCTCCCTCTATGTCCCAGCCCTCAGATTGCATGCAAGAATGGGCCTTATAGAAAAGGGTTGAAAAACAGGGCTAGTACACTGGTGATTTTAAAGGAGTGGCAGCTATTTGCTTTGTTGCAGCATTGTTTATTACATTATGTTGGTTTTGGGATTTCTTTTGTTTATATTTGTTTTTTATTATAATATATAAATTTACTTTATAATTCTTGGTAGAACTTTATTTTAATGAACGTTGTGTATCTGGACTGGATGAAATTATATGTATAATATAATTGTATAATAATTACAATAATAATTGTAATAATATATATATGTATAATCTGCAAATTGAAATGAATGAAAATCCACATACAGTGGTACCTTGACTCACGAGTTTAATTCGTTCCGTTACTGAGCTTGTAACTCAAGTTGCTCTTATCTCAAATCAAATTTCCCCATTGAAATTAATTGAAATGCCATTAATCCGTTCCACCCCCCAAAAGTATTTTTTTGTTACGCGTTTTTAAATAAGAAAAAGTATAAATAACCAATAATGTATAACAACATCATCCCCCATCATGTCTGTATGTACAGCACCCAGCATCCCCCATCATGTCCAGCACCCACCTACTACTTACTATACATATTGTACTTACCTTTTAATTCTTACTGTAATGCACTGTAGTCTCCCATTCTGCCGTCTCCTGCTTCTCCTACGCGGGCTTGACTGACGCTGATGTGACCTCAGGTCACTCCAGCGTCAATGGGAGGAGCTGCTACACTGCATCTGCCTGTCACACAGGACAGACAGAGCAGAAATGGACGCTGCTGTGAACCTGTGTAAGGCGCTCTCATCAGGGTGATGAGAGCACCGTACATTTCTTTTACAGCAGCGTCCATTTCACTGCTGACAGGCAGAGAGCGGGGGGATGAGCACCTGGATGCACCGCACCCCCCTGCGGACCCGCTCGTACCTCAAAGTTGCCCTCGCAGGTCAAAGTAAAAACGAACGAGTGTTCCAACTCGTATGTTGGAACATTCGTTAGTCAATTTACTCGTAACTTGAGGTTCCACTGTACAAAGTAAACCCTGTTCCTTCTGTGCATGGTGAAATGGTGAATTGGGATGTCAAATATAAAGCTTAATATTTGTATTATCATACACATAGGTATATATGAGTGTGTGTAAACGGAAGGGTTGTGCTTAACATTACTTCATAACACTCCCTTGTACCTGCTAAAGAAATTAGCATATGTGCATAGCATTTTCCACAATATTGAAATGGCAGCAATCCTTGAATTCCAGAAGTTAGGCAGAGCAGGTGAGGAGTCATGACAAACTTCACATAGTGAATTGATGTACTGTGAATGAGGTTTGAGGCAAACTGCCTAGACAGCGCAGTAAATGCAAGAAGGTAATGAATTCTAATGAAGGTGCATTGATGGTTTATAGTCCAACTACATTATTAGTTTGAAGAAAACAATGTTGCAGATGGATGAGGTTTGAGGCTCGCTGTCCAGATAGGTGATGGTAATTGTGAAGTAGATTCTGGATCTACAAGAGATCTAGGTGATAAATGTTGAAAACAAATATGATCCTGCAGTGGGAGGACATATGGTTACAATATCCAGGTAAGTAATGGGAAAACACAGAATCATGGTTTCTTAAATCAGTTTATAGGCTGATACAGACAGGTGCATAAAAGAAAAGGGTAATCTGCTTTAACAGAAACAAAGGAAAAAAAATGTCCCAGCAACACTGCCATTAACCAGTAACTAACAATACCCTTCTATGTGTAAAATAAAATGCAGAAATCTATGTTACACATATGCAAATGTATGATAAGCTACCAGCCACTATCAAGATCTTTCTGCTGTGGTGGTCCTAACTCTAACAGTAGGAGTCCCATGTGTTGCCTTAGAAGACACCCCTTAGGGCCTCCAAAATATCTGCTGTCGACCAACATCGCCTTTCGGCTGCTGGTCTCAGACATGCTTCCAAACAAGAATACACAAAATATTGATTACTCAAATCAATTTATAGGTTAATGCAATCAGGTGCATGAAAGCAGAGGTAATCTATACTGTAATGGAAGAAAGCAAGTGATATAGGAATGTATAGCAAAGACAAGTCAGACAGACAAATGAGCCATGATAGAGGTAAGAATATTATAACCAGCAAAAGAGACCATCACTGTAATTAATTTATAGGCCAGAGAACAAATAGAAAGTTCTGCTAGAGAATAGCCTCCAGAGCCTAGTTTGTTTTACTGCTCGGTTGATAGAATATTCATACTAAGCAAATCATCATGGAGACACCTCGTTTATCAACCTAATCAAATCAATAAATCTGTGAAGACCCAGATGTTTTTGAAGGGAAAGCTGGAGTTTTGGGTACCTGTTTATCAAAACAGGAAACACCCCTTTTGCATGCAGTGATATCTCCACAAGTATGTGTGTGTCACCAAGGTGGGACCAGTGACAATCCGTTTCCTAGGAGATCTATTCTTGTTATCTGCGTTTGGGGTTTCAATGCTTGTTCATCCATGTTTTATTAAACAAATAAGCAAGCTAAAGGGCAAAACTAATACCAGGGTCTGTGGGCCAGATTCCATTGTCGGCGGTATTTTGAAAAATATTGCGTCGGACAAAATACGACGCCTTTGCCGGCTATTTAGTGTAAAAAAATTCAGCGATTCAATTGTTTTTTTACCGCTGTGCTAAAAGAGCAGGCAGCAAAGAAGAAATTTACCAGGGAAAAAAACCAAACCTTTTTTGAACGTCGCAAATCACTTCCTGCTAGCAAGAAATACCCGGCGCAGGAAGTTTTATTTTTTTTTTATCAAGGCACCTGCGAAGCGGCTCCTGGCATCCATGGGCATGCTGATGCTTGTAGTTCTACAAGCATCAGCATGTCCTGTCGGGGCACAAAATTTGCACTTCTCATAGTGGCGACCCTCTCATAGGGGTGAATTTTTAATTAACGCTATTGGTAAAAAAAAATGAATGATATCGTTAAAAAACCGGCGTATTTTTAACGCAAAAAAATTATTGAATAGGAAAAAAAATATCGCCTGTAATTTTGATAAAAATAGCATTAAAAATACGCCGGCGAACTATTTTTCCCTAATTGAATCGGGCCCTGTATGTGTTTCTTCTGTTTGCTCCAGTTTCCTCCCTCGATGTCCAAAAACATGCTAGTAGGTTTTCTGGCTTCAACGAAGGCAGCATGGACATCTTGACTGAGAATCAGAATGAAGACAGGCATGAGTGTTTATTTGGCCTGGGTAGAAAAAGGATAGTACTCTTGAAGGCTGGGGTAGTGTCTCATGTAAAAAAGTCAGCTGAATAAGAGGGAAAGTGAAGGAAAGAAGTGAGAATATGTTGTACACTAGTTATAGTGGGAACTTGCATAGAAAAAACATGCATTCATAACATATTAACTACAACAGCAATACATCGACAGAACCAGTGCTTTCAAATGGGTAATTGCAGATAATGGGCCAGATCCTGAAGAACGGCCGACGGGAATTACGTGCAGCTCGACTGTGATTCCCCTGCTTTGAAGGTTGTGCGCATGCACGCTACCTTCATACGATGCCGTAAGGGCCGGCGGCTGTTAAGAAAAGGGAGCTCCCCCCCCCCCTCCCTTAATGCATGTCGTATCTCTGCCGTAAAGGAGGAGATAGACATGCAAATTAGGGGACAGGGTAAGGGAAGTGCCGTTACAAGTTAAAAGTTAGGGTAGGAATCTGGATACGTAAATGTCCAGATTTACTCCCGACGGTGGGGAGTGCACTTCCCGCTTCGATGCCAGCCGTACTGACCTCGGGCGGTTGTAAGGCGCCCGCAGTTCAGGATCCGGCCCAATATTTGGGAGCAGAGACCTTCGTGGCCCATATGCAAGGGATAATTAGTTGCATGTAAAAACAGTAAAACTGTCCATACACTAAAGCGATTATTGACCCGATCATCAAATTATCTGGTGATTAAGCCACTATATTATCACAGTGCAGCCTGTTACTGAGAGGTTCTGCACGGTGCTGGTTTTAAGGTTTTACCTGAAGTGCTACTTGCTTTATTCAAGTAAATTCATATCACTAGAGTGTGAGAGAGGGTGGGAGCGGCTGGGGAGTTGATTTGACTACAGAGGAAAGGTCTGAGGTCAGTTTGTAGATAACTCTCTGATGGTTCGAGGCAACTTTTTTGGTGCATTTTTTTTTTCTTTCTTTAATTTACAGAAAAATGTTGGAGAACCTTTAAAAGTCACATTTTGAGAGTAAAGGAGCATGTTTTACATCAAGCTAGGAGGACTCCCAAGAGGCAGTATAAAATGTGAGAGGTTTGCTTGTAATGCTCTAGAGACAAGTAATTATATGGGTTAGGTGGGGGTTTGGCCCCTAAGTCACAGGTGGCGGGTGCAAAAAGCTTATAGCACACTTACAAAACTGTTGGTTTGAATAGCAGCTGTGTCTTTGTGGTGACAGGAGACAATGGTGGGGAAGGTAGCCACTGGGTGGGTGGATCAGCTCTGAGAAGTTGAATCCTCCTCATGCCAGCTGGATGACCTAGTTTAATTCCTTGAAGCAGTGAAGGTTGCTTGAACTGTGTAGTAAGAGGAACTGGGGAAACGAGTGATATTAGTCATGTGTAAAAGCCTTTTTCAATCCAGAAGTGCTGTGATAAAACTGCAAGTACCCTTTTTCCAGAGGCCAAGGTAAGAAATTGAGGCATTGGCTTTTCTTTTCTTCATAAACAAGGCCCCTCATCTCACCTAAGATTAAGACTGTGCAGCCAGAGTATAGGGTTCAGCCCTGTGACCTCCAGCGTCTAGGATATAGTTAGAATATTTGGACTAGCAGAAAGTCACAGATCCAAAAACTGTGAACCAGTCTAGGAAGAGT
Organism: Limnodynastes dumerilii; assembly: GCA_011038615.1. Taxonomy (NCBI): domain Eukaryota; kingdom Metazoa; phylum Chordata; class Amphibia; order Anura; family Limnodynastidae; genus Limnodynastes; species Limnodynastes dumerilii. The sequence continues at coordinate 239,057 of WWET01002041.1, forward strand.
CTGGCAAGTAAACAAACATATTTCCCTATCTTCCTCCATGTCAGCCATAACATATGGGTTCATCCCGCCTACTGACCAGTCAGGACAGGAAATCAGAAGACCTGGGTATATAAGCACCTCCTCTTCCTTTCCACTGGATCTTCTTTTTTCCTGTGAACTGTACTAGTCAGGATAGCGTTTGTTATTTTCTAGCTGTGGGCTTACCTCTCCAGACTGTGTCTGATGCTCCCTGGTCCAGTCCTCAGGGTGAGGCAGGGGAAAGTGGTGGCGTGGCCGGCCAAGTTGCGCTATTAGAAAGCGCTGTTTGCTCCCTGCCGTAAGATACAGAAGAACCTGCGGCAGGGTTCTTATGCGATCAGCGTTCCAGCGCTGTATGGGGAATAAGGATGTCACTTCCGGTAGTCTTGCTCAAAGATGTCTTCAGAAAAGAGACACCTGTAAACCTTTCAGACCACTCCAGGTGATTAGCCCAAAGATCTGGGTTTATAAAATACAAATTATAGAAATCTATGGCTGACATAACTCCCATAAATCACTTTGCATTTTATTCTGTCACATATTTCCCCCCTCCCTTCTGTTTGCTCATGAGGTTTGAAACACCTGTTGTCTCTACACAAAAGACCGGGGACAATGCAGTAACATTGGCCATTTGGCTTCCTGACCTATGTTTCACTGTAAAATTGAAGTCTTGCCATTTTTGTGGGGCATGATCTGTTATCAACATAAGCTGTCTGCCCAACAGTTAATATCTTAGAGTGTCTAGGCTAATGCCCCCTTTTCGATGACAGTGTAACTTTTCTTGTGCTCATTGAGTTTTCTGCTTTGGGACAATCAGACCCTATCCCTACATCGGAAGCATCAGTCTGGGCCTTGAACAGTTTAGAAAATTCTGACATTATTCTGATGGCTGTAAATCCAATTTTAGGGCCTGAAAAGCTTTTTCAGCATGTAGGTTTTATGTCACCATTTTTTACTTTCTACATTTGGCAAACTGGCGGTTATAGCTGGTGATTCCCAAAAAGGCTCTACTGTTTTCTATTTATCATTGGGACGAGTTCCAAATAGCCTAAATAACTTTAATTAGCTGGGGCCTACCTAAGTTTCTTCCTATGATAAACCCCAATTATTTAATTTCTTCCATCCCTAAGTTTGTGTCTGTTGTTAGCCAATTGAGTGCAGTACTGCCTCTACACTGAACCAATGAGACTCCGTCAGAGATATGGATCACCACATCATCCAAATAGTTGGCTGCATATTCTATGCTGGGCTTCAAAATCCTACATAGTGACGTATCTGACTGGTTCTAGTTTTTCTATCAATTTATCTACTCAAGGTATACATCCAATCTTGACATTCACTGTTTGACTCCTGTATAACATCAAGTTCTAAGTGTACTAGCATTATACTGGCAGTTGGGAAATGAAGAATATTATTCTGTCACTTCTTTGCTTATCCCGGGCAAAAAGAAACACTTTAAATCCACTGTGGGTTTTTTTTCCCACCTCTAAGTGTCCTGCTGTAATATGATCATAAGCTAAGTCCAATAGTACTCCTATATGTTTGGGATGCCACAAGCTACTCCTCACCCCTTTTTGTTACCTGGTTTAACATTTATGTGTAGCCGTTTGGGAATACACTAACCGATCATCTAATTCTGTTGGTTCCCCATTAATGATCATAGGACATTTAAAGTAGCCTTAAAAGGTATGACTTTATAAGTTCTGCAAAATTTTCACGCAAGAGGGGAGTAAAAGGGAAGTTCACTCCACTCTTCTGTACGGACTGCCAGACCTCTGTGTGTTTGGGAAATGCACGGTGGTCTGGATCCGGCCCCTAGTGGGGCAAGAGCACTAAAGCTGGGCATACACTAGGACGATTATTGGTCCCAGCAGGGGGTGGGCAAATAAACGGGACGAGTTCCCTCTAGGAAAATGTCCCTTTATCGGCACCATACACCTCCTCTGCTGGGACCGATAATCCTAGCAGAAGAGGGGGGCCAGGGCTAGTACTATGCTGCTCTGACAGCTTTACTTTAAAGCTGTCAGAGCAGCATAGTACATAGATATACAGCAGCGGCTATTGGAAGGAGTAATACAGACAAAGTCGCACTTCACACAGCGAGGTTTTGGCTGATCCCTGCCTGTGCTACTCTACTAACCGCTGCTGTATATCTATGTACTAAGCTGCTCTGACAGCTTTAAAGTATACCTTCACAGCTGTCAGAGCAGTATAGTACATAGATATAAAGCAGCAGCAGTTCTGAAGAATAGGGAGCCATTCAGCTTGCTGATTGGCTCCCTTTAAATCAAACATGTTGAAAGATCAAATAATTGTTCCAGAGCGTTTCTGGTGTGTTTATTTGGTGTTTCAAAAATTGATCCTGGCCGTTAACTACAGCTATTATTTGCCTGATCACCCATTAATTGGGTGATCGGGCAGATATTCGCTCTAGTGTATTGTCCGCTTAAGGGTCATTGTCTAACCAATCTATAGTAATAAAGCAAGTGGATAAGGAAGGGGGGTAGAAATTTTAGATAAGGAGAAATATATAGTGGTAACTTAAAAATCTGTCTTGTTAAGATTCTTTCAGTTGGTGCACTATAGATGTCCAGGTCCTCTGTACCTCCATCCCACATAAATTGGATTTAGAAGAAAGTTGAGACAAGTCCTGGCAGTTTATTGTAGATTACGCAAGGTTTGTCTTGCAGTATAACTATCCTTCTACCTATAGATAATAAAGACTACTATGGGGATGTCTTTTACTCTCCATATCGTGGACTGGGAGCAAAAATCGATATATACCCCAAGGCAAACTTTACCTATAAAATATTATTGTAGACATTGATGACATCTTGCTGGTGTAGGCAGCTACAAGAGAGACCTTTTATAATTTTATTGATGACCTTGAATGAAAATTCATATGGATTAAAAGTTTACAGCTAAATTTGATGGATAAAAATTAGTACCCCTGATGATCCCACTTTTGTCAAAGAAGTGGATTCCAACAGCTATCTGGAATTTGGCAGTTGCCATTTATCAAGGTGGAAACCTAACATAACTAATTTACAATTTGTATGGTTTTGCAGACATGGCTAAATATGATGAGTTGGCTGCTGGATATAAATAAGAGTTCATAGACAGTTATTACCCTAGTGATGTAGTGGAGTTAGAGGTCACGTGCCATAGACTGGGACTCCTTGCTTGTCTATATTGACAAGTGTACAACACAGTGTGGCTCTGGAAAAATTACCCGTCCCTTTGTTACTAACTATAATAGAGCCAGCGGGGAGTTTAGGAACATTGGAACATTCACTGCCTTGATCTGATACTGTTGAGCATCTTCCCATAAAACCTGATATAATTTATAGACAGGCAAAAAATTTTAAATCTCTAATATCACAGAGTCTCTTATCAATGTCTAATATTACTAGTAAAGTTGGCACATCTCCTTGCAGAGCTTGCAAAATATGTAAACTTTGCTGCACAGAACGTAAAATGTACTCCAGTTCGTATGTAGGACAGATATGTAAAATCAAAAACTCTCATTTGTAATAGTACATGTTTTATATATCTTTTGGAATGTGGTTGCTGCCTGAAATAGAGGGAAGACCAAAATCAGTGCACAGGTACTTTCAGATGGAAATGGCAGCAGTATATAACAAAGTCCTTCTCATAGTTCTTGTGAAGATCCAATAGAAGACCCAATGCGTTTCTTCCTGTAGCGTGTATCCACTACTACAGACTTCCTCAGGGGATGCAAAAAATACTAGTAATAGACTCATTCATTCATTACTAGAGTTTTTAGCATTCCCTGATGAATACGCTGTAGTACAGAATACGCGCTACATGACAAGATGCGTTTGTATCTTTATTGCATCTCCACACAAACTATACGACTTTGTTATATACTGTTGCCATTTCCATCTAAAAAGTAGCTGTGCACGGATTGAATCTGGATGGAGTCATCTAAGCGGGGCAGTGGTGATGACCTTTCCAGGATAGGAGACGGCCACAAGGAAAGGTCACTGGCACAGATGAGACTTCTTACCATTTTATACAAGGCGCTTTTATACTCTGTGTGGTACGCACATAAGTTTTATCCATGGTAGTAGTTTGTAACAGTATCACGCTATGTCGTACTTATATTCTTGCATGATACCTCAAGGGATCTAACAAAGAAAACGTAGAGACTACATGCAAAACCCTAATCTTAGGGTGCTTTGGTATACAGTTTTGCAAAATACTACTCATGAGGTGTGTGTTTTAAGCAAGAGTGAGATTTATCCCACTAACAAGGTTTTTTGTTTAATTGGCATGAAAGCTGTAGCTTTCTAAATGAGAATCCTAACGCACTACACTAGTTGTTCGGCTTCTTTCCTTTTTTTTCATTTTTGACTCTTATAGGTGTACTCTATATTGGAGCAATAACTTAAATACCAGTTGCAGTCTCTGGTCCGATGGCCCGCTTTGCGAAATAAAGACAGCCGAAAGTTCCTTTTCGGCTGTCTCTCTTTTGAATAGGGGGCCATTTTAGAATTTTTTTTATGAACAGGTGAGTGTGCCGATCGGCATACTTGCCTATTCATTTTCACAGACCTGCCAGATTACAGCTATGTAGAGGTGAGTAACCTCTCCGGGGCATTTTAGTATTAGGGGTGGGTCAGGGTTAGGAGTTTAGGAAGAGAGGGTTAGGATTAGGACCATAGAAGGGGAGGGTTAGGGTCAGGCTGTAGGTAGGGGAGTTTTAGGGTTAGGCTATAGAGAAGGGAGTGTTAGGGTCAGGCTAGGGAGAAGGCAGGGTTAGGGTCAGGCTGCGGGGAAGGGAGGGTTGGGGTCAGGGTAATGGAAGGGAGGGTTAGAATTAGTGGAAGGATTGGGGTTAGTTTAGCAACTCCCCTTTCGGAGCACTGTGTTTAGTGTTCCGGGAATCGATTGCTATGCCTCTTCGAGTTTCAGTTTCAAAGTGGCTGGGAGAGAACGGCCCTATCGAAATAGGGCCGTTCTTTGTGGGGACCCACACCCCTTAAATACATCTAGCAAGAATCTTATTGGATCTTAAACTAACCACATTTGGCACTGGATTGTGTTTTTTTGTTAAATACTTCCCCATTAGAGTCAGATACACCAGCAGCCCCCATCACTACGGGTCACAATGGGTTATTATATTCATCATTATTATCTTCTAAGACTAAATCCAGGGCTGCTACTCGGCAAGTCGCGCCAACCAGGAACTTGGACCCGCTAGCACAGCGGGAGAACGCCAACACAGTGGGAGAACACAAACGCTGAGAACTCACGAACACTAAACAACGGAACAGTGAGCTATACCACTAACTGTATCACTAACTTGCTTATTAACCTACGTACTTAGAGACTGCATCCATCATCAATTTTGAGACTCTCATTTCCACATAAATAGACGGGACACCCCTTATGAGAGCGTCAGGACCAACATTATCCCAGGAGGGGGTGAGATATTTCTGTTTGTCTTCACTATCGATGGTTGGTGGATTGACCATTAGGTCCAGACAGCCCCTACCTGCCAGAACAAACAGGAGGTTAGCGCCCTTATACCTACCCTAATGTTCCGAAAGCTATTTTTGGCTGTCTCTATTTAGAAAATTTTATTAATAAATGAATATGTATACTTAACAATTCATTCATTTGGAAACCGCTGCCGCAGACCCATCGCACCTGACCGGACAGGTAAGTATCATAGGGGAGTCTATTTGGAGCAGTACTCTGTGAGGATTCTTAGAATTAGGCTGCGGGTAGGGGACAGTTAAGGTTAGGCTGCGAGAGAGGCAGTCTTGGGGTTAGGGTAATGGAAGGAGAGCCACAATCTTTAAATCTGTTGGGGCCATGTTTACTAAGCTACGGGTTTGGAAAAGTGGAGATGTTGCCCAAGCAGATTCTAGTTGACATTCTTTATTATATAATAGTTAAATGAGATCTAGAATCTGATTGGTTGCTATTGGCAACGTCTCCACTTTTCCAAACCCACAGCTTAGTAAATGTGGCCCCAGGAGTGCCTTGTTCCTTAGAGATGTGTGTGTGTGTGTGTGAAAAAAATTATATACACATGCATATAAGAGGATGTACTCCAGCACTCTTGCATTAAGACACAAAGATTTGTTACACAGATTTGCTAATATAACGAATCTCAGTGTTTTATTTTAAAGTCGGAATGATATAGTTAGTTACTGGCTAATGCAAGAGTGTTGGGGTACCTCCTTTTGTATCTGTGTATATTTCCCCATTGCATCCTGCTGCAAGTGTATGTGAACTTTATATGTTCATCCATGTTATTTATGCGGGCCATAAGTCTTTCCGCTTCCATCACAGAGCCATTCATTAACAATAGCAAATATCTCTCTCTCTCTCTCTCTCTCTCTCTCTCTCTCTCTCTCTCCTCTCTCCTCTCTCCTCTCTCTCCCAAAATATACGGGAGGGAATCCAGTGCTGCCATTGAGGGAGTAAGGGAAACCACATTAACGGGTAATAATCTGTAGTTTCCTCTGCTTCCACGCTTCCACAATGCAGCAACTAACAGGTTAATTCTCCGTATGGAGTCAAAACAACCATTTTACTTGGTGCCAGAATTTCCTTTTTATTTTTTGCTCTTCTATAGATGATTTTTGGTTTGTTAGAGATAATGGGCCGTATTCACAGGTACATGACATGACGCCCATATTAGTCCATTTAAAGGCCTTCCCCCACCCATTTTCACTAAGCTACGCACATACGGAATTCATCCACACCCCTCCGTACGTATGTTACTAAGTCCTAAATCATTAACCTCGAACATATCAGAATATGTAGAAGTGTTCCTCAGCAAGTATGTAAAAAAATTACCCACATATGTGAAGGATACAACGTCAACAACAAACACTGGCAAAAGAAAGCTGGCAAGAGGGATACCATGGATCACAATCGATGTCCAATCCTTTTATGCCTTAATAGAACATAAGAAAGGTCTTGAATCTGTCAGAGAATTCTTAACTGAAGATGCAGAAATAGGGGAATCGCACAAAGACTTAATCTGCAAAATGATATAATTCATATTATCACATAACTATTTCTACAGCAGTGCGGTACAGCAATGCATACGGTTTTTGTACCCAACAACAACCTATTTCTGAACAGCATCCATGTATATAAAATGAATACTTAGACCTTACAGTTGCAAGCGAAGGAGAAAAAAATCACCACAACCAAAGCCAGTTGATACAAACAGTACTTGCATTTTAAAAGTAGCCACCAAAAGAAGTGTAAGTAGAACATTGCATAATCTCAGTTCTGCAGGATTTAAAGGAACTGCAGCTACCTACTGGCCTGCGAACACCAACTTGATATTTACGCCAACAGTTTTAAAGATTATGGCTATCCAGAGAAACTTGTGGAAGGAGCTGTGAACAGAACAAGGAAGGTAGAATGAGAGTCCCTACTTATACCTATAAAAAGAAAGAGGATAAAGATTTCCCCATTTCTTTCATCACAAGATTCACTTGGCAGAAAACTATATCAAAACCTCTATTTAGAAACACTGGAGCGTTCATTTGATGGACCCAATTCTTGAGCAAATTATCTCTAACAAACCAAAAATCATTAATAGAAGAGCAAAAAACATAAAGGAAATTCTGGCCCCAAGTAATTTGAAATTGGAGAATAAGCATCCCAGAAACTGGATGATTAAAAATACTATTGGATCCTATAAGTGTGGACATTGTAATGTACACCTGATGGGAAAAACCTTCTCAAACTCCATGAACACAAAAAATGTTCCTATATGCTAGTGTGACTGCAAACTGAGATATGTGGGAGAAACAAAAAGAAATGTGAAACTGAGAATACAGGAACACCTGAGTAACATAAAAAATAAAGTGTTGAGCCATACAGTCTCGCAACATTTCACCCTCAAACACAATGCTGATCCTTCAAGCCTCACAGTAAACCTTGCCAAAAATCTCTCACAAAGATAAATGTATTGGATCCAAATGGACTTAATGAAAGCTATGAAATTGCTCCCTTTTTGCACTAATATGCATTCCGCTTCCAGACTATTTTTAATATTTTTTAAAATTTTGAGTATTTTTACTAATTTCTTTGGTTCATCCCTCTTATTTATTTAAATGCTATTATTGGGCTATGCAGTATTCCTTTTCCTACAGCTTTCTGACTATCTGATAAAATTTTTATCTCAATCACATTTGTACATTTTTTATTCTCTATGCATTTTATATATCTATTCTTTTACCTTTACCCCAAAAGGTTACCTCTATATTACTTCTCATTCTTTTACATACTCTATATAATCCACACTTCTCATGTCCTAACTCCTCCACCAACTGACCTACACCTACATACCTGTACTTATTGTCGTATACACAGCTTATGTCCCACCTACAAGTCTTAGTTCCCCCTGTTTATATTACTTCCGTCTTCTGATTACACAATCAGTGCTTATGATTAAGTCCTACTTCGGATCCAACTATTCCCCTGTATTTACCACTTATTAGCCCCCCTCATAATCTTTCCCACTGATTAATTTCAAGCATTCATGATCTTGCTTTATATTATCAGTGCATTCTTCCTTTACACACAACGCTTCTTATAGCGCTTCACATATCATCGGCACTTCATTGTTTTTTCTTACGCATACTGTTTTTCTTTCTACTACATCTACCTTACCAAAGTGTACCTATAGCCCCCCCCCCCCCCCCACACACACACTTACCCCCCCCCCCCACACACACACTTTTAATAGTGTACAGTGCCTTACCAAAGTATTCATCCCCTTTGCATTTTTCATGTTTTGTTTCCTTCCCTTTACAAAATTAAAATGGATTGTTTGAAAGTTTGCATCATTTCATTCACAGAACATGGCTACAACTTTAACAACAAATAGGACAAAATAACAGAAAAGTTCTGCGTGCATAACTATTCACCCCCTAAAGTTAGTACTTTGTAGAGCCACCTTTTGCAGCAATTACAGTTGCAAGTCAATTTGGATACGTCTCTATGAGCTTGCCACATCTTGCTACTGGGATTTTTGCCCATTCCTCGAGGCAAAACTGCTCCAGCTCTTTCATGTTGGATGGTTTCCGGTTGTGAATAGCGATCTTCAAGTCTAACCACAGATTCTCAATTGGATTGAGATCTGGGCTTTGACTAGGCCATTTCAACACGTTCAAATGTTTCTCCTTAAACCACTCGAGTGTTGCTTTAGCAGTATGCTTCGTGTCATTGTCCTGCTGGAAGGTGAACCTTCGTCCCAGTCTCAAATCACAGGCAGACTGAAACAGGTTTTCCATCCATCTTTCCCTTGACTCAGAACAGTTTCCCAGTCCCTGCTCCTGCAAAACATCCCCACAGCATGATGCTGCCACCACCATGTTTCACTGTGGGGATGGTGTTCTTGGGGTGATGGGATGTGTAGGGTTTGCGCCAGACATAATGTTTTCCTAGGTGACCGAAAAGTTCAATTTTAGTCTCATCTGACCAGAGCACCTTCCTCCATACATTTGTGGCGTCGTCCACATGCCTTTTGGCAAACTCAAAACGTGCATTCTTTTTAACACTAAGTAATTACTTTTTTCTGGCCACTCTTTCATAAAGCCCAGCTCTATGGAGTGTACGGCTTATTGTGGTCCCATGTGCAGATATACCAGTCTCTACTGTGTAACTGCAGCTCCTTCAGGGTTACCTTTGGTCTCTGTGCTGCCTCTCTGATTAATGCCCTCCTTGCCCGGTCTGTGAGTTTTGGTGGCTGTCCCTCTCTTGGCAGGTTTGTTGTGGTACCATGTTCCTTCCATTTGAAGATGATGGATTAAATGGTGCTCCGGAGTAACTTTCCTCTCTTAATTTCAAGCTCCTTCTTAAGTCTGGATCCAGCCCAATGTGCCTATTGCACAACCCTACATAAACTAAAAGAAGAATAATCTTGGTTAACACTCTACATAATTATCAGTTTAATAATCTGCTATATATTTTTCTTAGATTTTATTCATGATTGGTTATGTTATAAAAAGTAGCCAAAATACGCATACCATGCATAACCAAGCTGTTTAATGGCGTAATACACTATGATTTTATACCTTGTTGGTAATATTCCTGAGATGCTCTAAAGAGCTCAATTTAACTACCCTTTTCATTTTCCCAACATTTTTTGCCACGCCCACACTTCATCAAATATACTACAAAAGAGGAGGTACAATTCACATAATTTATTATTTAGAATATTTTTGTATTGTCAGAGTTAGAGAACTGCTTTCTGTATCTGTGGCAGTGTTTACAGATTTAAACCAGCAGCAAGCATAATATCCTGTTGTCTTAGTATGAAGTTCTCTTGGTACATTTGGAATAGGAGGCAATTGACTGGGTTATATTGTAGATTTTAGATTCCTAGCCTTCCTGAAATTTACTTCTGATAGAAGAGGGTCCATAGATAGTATTCGCCAATGAGCATTGATGATTTTAGGAATGCCAGGCCCTGCTTGAATGTAATTATTAACAAAAGGCCAAATAGGGTCTCTTGTGTGTTTCTCAGTATAAAGGTTAACAAATAATTTTCTATCTGTCCTTTTGGCTTTACTCAGACTGGTCTCTATAAGATCTATCAGATAGTTCCTCTCTAGGAACTTCTCTTTGTATACCAGTTCATGTTGATCAACGATTTCTAAGCTGGTACAGTTACACCTCAGTCTTACATATTGTGAATACGGTGACAGCTATGGTATGTAATATAGCTAAAAGCATCAACACTTTTTAATTTTTTTTATTATAAAAGTACCTGTGTACTCGTGCATGACTTTAACAACAAATCAAGAAATTCCAAGGTTTGACCTCCAAATTTCCCTGTGAACTTTTAAACCATAATTATTCTGATTTAAAGATTCAATAAACAAGTTAAACTGATCACAGGACCCTGCCATTAATATATCATCTATATACCGGCCATAATATTACTGGCAAAATTTATTTAGTACAAATCACTAAAATTTACTTGTTCTATGGTCAAAGCGGGATTATGCATCAAAGTTGTCTGTAACAACTCCAGACCTTTGTTGTGTGGTATGGAGATGTAAAGGGCCTGAACATCTATTGAACAGAGCTTTTATTCGGATTGCCAATTAATGTTCTACATTGTTTTTAAAACCTGCGTAGAATCTTTACTTTAAGATCTCAATTTAGGTACATACTTTTGTATGAAACAATCCACATATTCAGATACTCTGGAAGTGACATACCCAATCCCCGAGACTATAGGTCATCCAGGGGGATTGAGTCTGCCCATGTGGACCTTCGGATGGTGATACAAGGTTGCTATACAGGGGTGTTCGTTAAGAAGAAATTGGTATTCTTATATGGAAGACAGTTAGTTGAAAAACCTTCCTTAACAAGAGAGCTAAGTTCTTCTATGTATTCAGTTGTCAGGGTCATGGTCACTGTCACCCAATTGTCTCAATGCTTCTTCTATATATCGGTCATGGTTCATTATCTCTATCCCCCCACCCCCCCACTCTTGTCTGCTAGCTTAATGACAAGGGTGGGGTTGTCTGGTAATTCTTTAAGTGCTTTTTTTAAACACTTGTTCAAGCTCTGCACATAATTTGTATTAGATGTGGTTAGATTAAAACATTTCAATGTAACTGTCTTTTGTTTCAACAGGAAAGAACCTAGATCTGTTGTTAAGACCTGACATATTTTGGTTACTTTAATTGCTCAGAGATTTAGGACCTAATTCATACTTAAGAAAGAATTTAGGAACATTCCTAAATATATGCACAGCAACAATAAGTAAAAATAATTCAGAGATCCTAAAGAAAAATGCTAACCACACCCCTAGCTTCTTAGGAGCTAAGAACATTCTTTTCGTATATTTAGGAACAGCTGTGTTTCAAATGCGTTGCAAAATTAATAGAACATATAGTCAAGACATTGTCAAGGTTAGAAATAATGATTTTTATATGAAGTAATTTTGTCCTTCCAACTTTGCTTTCGCCAAGGAATTCTCCTTTTGCAGCCATTACAGCATTGCAGACCTTTGGCATTCTAGCTGTTAATTTGTAGAAATCTCACCCCACGCTTCCTGAAGCACCTCCCACAAGTTGGATTGGCTTGATGGGCACTTCTTGCGTACCATAGTGTCAAGCTGCCACAACAGCATGGGATTGAGATCTGGTGACTGCGCTGGCCACTCCATTACAGACAGAATACCAGCTGCCTGCTTCTTCCCTAAATAGTTCTTGAAAAATTTGGAGGTGTACTTTGGGTCATTGTCCTTTTGGAGGATGAAATTGGTTCTAGTCAAGCGCTGTCCACAGGGTATGGCATTGCAAAATGGAGTGATAGCTTTCCTTATTCAAAATCCCTTTTACCTTGTACAAATCTCCCACTTTACCAGCACCAAAGCAGCCCCAGACCATCACATTACCTCCAGCATGCTTGACAGATGGCGTCAGGCACTTTTCCATCATCTTTTCACTTATTCTGCATCTCACAAATGTTCTTTTGTGTGATCCAAACACCTCAAACTTTGATTCGTCTGTCCATAATACTTTTTTCCAATCTTCCTCTGTCCAATGTCTGTGTTCTTTTGTCCATATTAATATTTTCCTTTTATTGGCCAGTCTCAGATATGGCTCTTTCTTTGCCACTCTGCCTAGAAGGCCAGCATCCCAAAGTCGCCTCTTCACTGTAGACGTTGATACTGGCGTTTTGCGGGTACCATTTAATAAAGCTGCCAGTTGAGGACCCGTGAGGCGTCTTTTTCTTAAACTAGAGACTAATGCAGGGGTTCTCAACCCTTCTCAACGGTCTAAGTTTTTAAATCTCCTTGCTGGACGTGTGCTAATAACTGACAGTTACGTTTTGAAAGCTCCACAGGTTTTGCAGGGAGACCTACAAAACATGGACTGTTAGTGGTTCTTGAGGACGGGGTTGAGAACCCCTGCTCTAATGTACTTGTCTTCTTGCTCAGTTGTGCACTGGGGTCTCTCACTTCTCTTTCTACTCTGGTTAGAGCCTGTTTGTGCTGTTCTCTGAAGGGAATAGTACATACTGTTGTAGGAAATGTTCAGTTTCTTGGCAATTTCTCGCATGGAATAGCCTTCATTTCTAAAAAGTATAATAGACTGTTGAGTTTCACATGAAAGTTCACTTTTTCTGGCCATTTTGAGAGTATAATCGAACCCACAAATGTGATTCTCCAGACACTCAACTAGCTCAAAGGAAGGCCTGTTTTATAGCTTCTCTAACATACAAACCCGTCTTCAGTTGTGCTAACATAATTGTACAAGTGTTTTCAAGTGTTTTCTAATCATCCATTAGTCTTCTATCGCGATTAGCAAACACAATGTATCATTAGAACACTGGAGTGATGGTTGCTGGCAATGGGCCTCTATACACCTATGTAGATATTCATTTAGGATCTTTAATATTCTCATGATTCACGGCTAAGCAAAGAAACACATTGGTTTATTCAAATAGGAAGCAGATTGAATTTCTTAGGCTTTCTTTGTTTTATAATTAACAAAAGTATCCCATTTTTTTTTTATAAAAATTGCAATTTGCAAAAATGTAGAAAATTTTAAAAAACCTAAACATTTATTGAAGGATTAAGAGAGAATCATTCAGCTTTCAAAGCTGTTATTACATAAATATCCACAAAATGGACCACACAGACATAATCCAAAAGACAACTATGTTACAGTGCACAATTCTTAAACATTACAAAAAAATTCTCAGACTATACAAGAGAACAATTAAAATGTAAAAAGTTTAATAAAGCAGTTATGCAAGATGTAACACATTTGGGCAAAATATCGAAAAAGCATTGAAAAAGACGACCATACAAACAGCAGCTTGGTATCAGCAAGGACATCTGCTATTAGTGCTACTTACAAGTCGCCACCATCAGACCTGCTATCTGGGATAACAGGAACCTGTCCCTGACCATATAAACGAGAGGCCTCACGGCCAGCACTTCACCTGTTCCAGGCTGTATGCTGTCCCTCCCTATCTCGGGTCGATGTGGAGCTGAGACGGACTGGCCGTATGGAGCTCACGGGGAATGTGAGGAAACCACAGACAGCTTTGTCAAGGTACGACCATCCTGCTGTCTTACATAACTTCTCTATTGAAGCAGACTCACTTTCTGCCCAAGATGTAGACATAGATCTGGTAGAATGTGCTCTTAATCCTGAAGGGACTTCTAAACCTCTGATTTCATACGCACAAGAAATGGTAGTCCTGATCCATCTAGCTATAGTGGATTTGGATGCTGCACACCATGCTGTCTTGCACTGAAAAAGAACGAATAACTGTTTTGATTTCCTAAACCCTGCTGTTCTCTCTAGATAAATCCTAAGTGCTCTAACTAAATCTAAGGAGTGAAATTTTCATTCCTTATCACACTTAGGTTGGGGACATAATGATGGCAGAACTATCTCCTGATTGACATGAAACTTGGACACCACTTTAGGTAGGAACTGGGGATTAGTCCTAAGGACTACTTTATCTTGGAATAAATTAATAAAAGGTTCTTGAGACCAAAGTGCCTGCAACTCAGAAACCCTTCTAGCTGATGTAATGGCTACAAGAAAGATCATCTTTAAAGTCAACTCTTTAAAAGTTGATCTGGCCTGTTTGGGAGGAACCATGGTCTGTCCACTGCTAGGCGTAATAGTGGAAACCATGCTCTGCAGGGCCAAAAAGGTAGTATAGCGATGGCATACGCTGTGCCCCTCTGTATCTTCATGAGTACATGAGTGATCATGAGTATTGGTGGGAATAGTCCCATGGTAGCGTTGTTGCATTTATTGCCCAGGCTTGTGGTTCTGGATATCGTGACACAAAGGTTTTTTCTTTTGCTTTCTTGTTTGTTGCTACGAGCTCCACTTAGGGTAGACCCAACCTTTGCACTATTTTGTAGAACTGTCCTTGAAGTAACTCCCATTCTCCTGGGTGTACTTGATGCCTGCTCAGGAAGTCTGCTGTGGTGTTGTCTAGACCCGCAATATGAGTGACGAATATACTTCTTACATGTACTTCTGCCCACTCTAGTAAAGTTTGTACTTCTTTCATGAGTGGACCACTTTTGGTCCCACCTTGTCTGCTGACGTAAGCTACTGACACTCTGTTGTCTGTTTGAATTAGCACTTTCCTTTTAATACCGTTCGAAAGTGCATACAGGCCTTCCTTAGATCTTTTAAGTTTGAATGTATTTTTGGTGAATTTTTGGACCACCTGCCATGAACATTAAGATTTCTGCATGTTGCCCCCTAACCGGTGAGGCTTGCGTCCGTCGTAATCCCGACCGGTTCTTCTTCATTCCAGCATCTTCCTCTTAATAATCTTGGAAGATTTAACCACCAGATGAGACTTCTTTTCACCCTTAGTGACAAATAAATAGTCTGACTTAAGTCCATTGGCTGAGAAAACACATTTGAAGTGTCTCATGTGTTATCTGGCCCATGGAACTACTTCGATGGCCACTGCCATAAGTCCCAAGACTTTCATGCAGTCTCCTGTGGTAACATGACTTAAAGATATTCATCTTTTTATTTCCTTTAGAAGTACAAATCTTCTTTCTGCAGATTGAGCCACAGAAGCTAGTTTGGTATCTATCACTACCCCCAAATATCTTTTGGGAGGGAATGAGATGGCTCTTTTTTACGTTCACGATCCATCCATGATCAGAAAGGATTTTTATAACCTGTTTTGTATGTTGTATGGATTCCTGCCTTGAACTTGCTGCAACCAGGAGATCGTCTAAATAAAGATACAATAGTATTCCTATTTGTCTTATGAACGCAATAACTGCTACTAAGACTTTGGTGAATGTGTGAGGAGATGTAGCAAGACCGAAAGGGAGAGCGGTAAACTGGAAATGTTGGTGAAACATAGAATCTTAGAAAGCTCTGGTGATTTTCTAAAATAGGGATATGTAAATACGCGTCTCTGAGGTCTGTGGACGTCAAGAACATGTTCTTTTGCAGAATAGCTAGCATTGTTTTTAAAGATTCCATTTTGAATTTCCTTATTTTTATGCTCTTGTTTAGATGTCTCAAGTCTAAGATGGTCTTGAAACCTCCTGACCCCTTTCTGACTACGAAGATTCTCGAGTAAAACCCCTGAACATATTCTTTCTCTGGCACGTTCACTATGACCTTCTGTTGCATGAAAGTAGCTAGACTCTCCCGTAAGTCTATAGCATTGTTCCTTAAGGAGGAAATCTGAAAAAGTCTCTTGGGGCGTGATAAACAAACTCTAGACTGTATCCCCTTCTGATGACATCTAGAACCCAAGTATCTGATGTTGATCCCAATTTTGACAATCTCCCTTCTACTGGAACCATCAGGGAGACCTCTAACCCCCTGGCGTCATTGGGGTAACCTTCTAAAGTTAGATCTGGAATCTTTCCTT
The DNA here is from genome assembly GCA_011038615.1 of Limnodynastes dumerilii. NCBI lineage: Eukaryota > Metazoa > Chordata > Amphibia > Anura > Limnodynastidae > Limnodynastes > Limnodynastes dumerilii. The sequence continues at coordinate 255,485 of WWET01002041.1, forward strand.
CTTTGACCTCAAAAAAATTGTCTACAGGTAGCTTGGCTTTCTCTCAGATAATTTTTTTCCCGGTCTGTACAACTTTGGCTCCTTAAATGCATTAAAAGAGGCTCTAAACGATCTAGATTTAAATGGTCATCTTGCTAGCTTCTCTTGAGGAAGCCAGTTAGACTTCCCTCCTGAAGATTTAGCAATAATTTCATCCAACTTTGAACCAAACAAAAAAATTACCAACATTAGGTAAAGACAAATGCCTATTTTTAGACTTTGAGTCAGCTAACCAAGCTTCAACGATAAAGCACGTATGGGCTTCAACCATGAAAAATGCTGCACCTACTAGGGAATGTTGTTTTCTAAGCCCTCCTTCTATCTTCCTATCCATTGTATCTCTGAATGCGTTTGCATCATCTAAAGGCAGGGTTGTCTTTTTAGATAATCTTGCTACCGCGGTATCTACTTTAGGGGGATCCTCCCAACTGTGAATAACATCCTGCCGAAAGGGATACATTTTGGACATCCTACCTAAATTCGCCTTTTTGTCAGGATGTTTAAATTCCTCCAATATAAGATCCTTCACTACCTGTGACACCTGTGAATTCTCTATTTTTCTTTTTGGTTTCGGAAAATAAGAGATCTTGTAATTGGAGATCCTTTTTAGTTTCCTGTATATTCAGTGACTTATGTATGAGTTTAATGAGATTTGCTACCAAATCTGGACTGATGTTCGCCATTTCTTTTGTATAAAGTACCGACCCCTCATCTGAAGAGATGGAAACATTTGGGGGAGACCCTTAGGACATTTTCTTTCAGATTGTTCTGATTCCTCACTCACTAGTGGACAGCTTCTTTTAAAGGACAATTTTTAAAAAAATCTTCTTTAGTAACAAAGGTTTCTGATTTTAACTGTTGCAGTAAATCAGACATCTGAGAAGACATTTGCTGCTGCTCCTTAGATGTACATGTAATGCAAGAAGATCCCTGTGCACCTTCTAGAAGTGTTTTGTCACAAAATACATTTCACCTTGGCTCTAGTATCCAAAGACACTTTGCTGGATTCAGATCTACAATACATAAAAAATACTCCTACTAACGGCCTAAATAACCTAATATAAAAAGTTATATGTATAGGGCCTTACCCAGATTTCCTGGGCTGGGACCGCTTCTCCTCTATCATGATGAGCCCTTGGAGATGTGCTGCTGGTTTCCACTGCAGAAATAATCAGCCCAGGAAAAAACAGGAACTTGCAGAGATTAAATAACGCGCCTCTTCTGAGTTTCCGGCGCTATAATGTGATGCTGCACAACTCTTCTGAATTGGGTTTCAGCAAAATGGTGGCGGCTACTTTCCCTTTAGTGGCCGCCTGTAATATGCGTAATTTCCGCCCGCCCTCGAACTAGTCGGGGCGGGCATAGCTCGGCTTCCTTAAGGGGAACTGTCAGGGAGGCCAGTCCATGTTTCCACTCCCCGCCTGCATACTGCAGGGGAGGAGGGATAACAATATGGGTCTCCAGTGAAAGGCAATATTAATGCTTTAACACACTGTCATTTTCGACAATGCTATGCTTTGTGGTGTTACATGCTGTTGCACTAGTCATGGCAACTAATGGGTTCTTCCTTTCTCTGCAGCTAGCTCTCACTGTTTTGTTCCATTGCCACTGTGGGAATCATTCCCTGCAGGCCTATGCACAATGCTTGGCCTGCTCATGCCTGTTACTAGCAGCTGCTGCTAATAGCGACCACGCCCTTCCTCCCTTGGCCTATGACCTTCTGGGTGCAAAGTTACTGAGAGGGGTCACACAGCCAATTAGAGCCATAGGCTGGGATCTGCCAGCCTATCACTGGCCAGCATCCTTTTTAGTCCTGGCAGTGGTATTAATCCACTGCCAGGTATAGCATTAGTGCCCTATTCCATTCCCTTGCCTTGTCTACTTTCTCCCACTCCCAGTGTGATTGCTCTAATTCTGAGTGAGTTCCCTTGTCTCTGTTTAGTGTTATTTCTCTTCCAGGCTCTCGCCATCTTGCCTATCCAGTGTTATCACACCTTCACTGCGGGTTTCCTCCTCATCTCATCTACGTTGTTCTGGCGCTGTGGATACAGTGTACTGGGTTTAAATAGAATGCCCGTGACAGGATTGGATAGCCTGCTCATGTGATTCCTAGAGCTGGACTCTGAATGGCTGGAACAAGTCATGTGATGATTCCAAGATGGCAGCGCCCATGAAATAGTCCTGGAAGCATGGTAATGGCCAGAAAGGGCAGCAGACAGATACCCCCTGATGCGATAAGTACCGCGGTTTGTGACGAGTATTGTAGTACAGAGTCAAACATTTACTATACACACACTGATTTAAAATTGCTTAAAACTGATTGTCAACATTGGCAAACCTTATGTGCCCCCTTAAATACCTGTGAATTAGACTTATCACTCTATTGGCTGATCAGGCCCTGTGTATAGCTGACAATTGTCAGAGTGCAGCCATTATGCTATGATTTTATATAAAAATCTGTAAAATATGGTCCATGTTATTGGATTATCAGTCATCATTTTTTTAATAGGTGAACTAGATTCTTTGTTGGTTATGTCACATGTTAATACATTCTTCTCCTGTCAATATGTAGGTCACTTGTGCAATGCTAAAAATATATTTTATTTAGAGGGTAATGCAGAATAATCCAGGTGCAATGAATAATAACTTTTGAAAATGCTTTGGACTTCATCTTCTACTAAACTGCACAATCTCTCAATTTAGGTTATGCTGTAAATACACATTGTAAATAGCTTTAATCTAGTGGATTTAAATGTATCAGATAACAGGGTACAATTTGCAATTGTCACAGGTCTTCCATACCAAATTTACCAAACACTTCAGCTTTCAACAATATGCCATTTTGTATGCATGGGAAATATACATTTTTTAGGGGTTTTGAATTGTATTTAATGTGTTGGTGTGACAAATGATCATTAAATTAAGTATACTGTATCTCTACAGATGTAGTGGGCATACACAATATATTCTGCTTATTTGTGCTGTATGTTATATACTTGCTTATAATCATATGTTGATTCTCACTAAACATGGCCTGTGATATTTATATGTTATGTTTCATATAGCCCTTACATTATAAACTGGCTGCTAACATTAGGGTCTGCCTAATTGTTGGAGTCATTTTTCATCGGCAAGTGTAAATTTACACGGTAGATGTGGATCATTTTATTTAACTATATTGATGACACTTCCTGAGTGGTGCCAATGCTGCCTGTTTGCCTCCATTCACTAAATTAGGCAGGAATTTAAAGCTGAATTTGATACATTTTTCATCATCATTGTGTGCGCATTAGATGGTGGTTGTGACAGGGATCTATGCCTTCTTTTTAAAAGCATTAGACCTCTATGGCTTTGCTTCATTATAGGATTGCAAAGAGACCTAGCCTCTTTATTTTATACAACAGCTTCATATGATTAGCAAAACCATTTCTGTACTGCAAATATAAAACTATAGTGGGTTCTGAGCTATCAGAATTGCAGCAGTTTACTAGATGCCATTTAGATCACATGAGCATTACGAGAAGATACAAGATGTCTCAGTTTCACAAGATGTATTATCCAATTGTTATTGATGTGTAACTTGAGAGTTCTCCTTGACTCAAAATATACTTTGGTGCATGGAATATTGAGCGAGCAATGCTTTACAGTTTATGCTCCACAGTGAGACAGATTCTTTAGGCTGCAATTTGCATCTGAATTGTCACTCCATGAGGTATGTTATTAATGGAAATCCCTGGACTAGGATTGGCTGTACAGTATGTGCCTGGTGATTCTAGACACTGTTATGTTTCCTTACGTCACACCAGGCAGTGTCAGAACCTGGTATTAACATTGAAGAGCAAAGAGTGATGATCATGCCGGGGAAATCAATGTTGTCATTCATTTGCATTGTTGAAAATGACTTCTAAATCTGGAATTAACAATGTTAAAAAGGTCACAACATCCAGTAATGGTGAGTACAGTCCAATCCGAGTCAAACTTCAGACTGAAACAGCATAAGGTTTTCCACTGAATTCTGTCACGCTTTGCTATTTCAAAACATTTGCATGATGTGGATATTTAGTACCACAGAAACCTAATGATATAGTTTTATATATACATTAATTTATACCTTTGTAATTATTATATTGCATCAGTTCACATATATAAGTATTATAACAGTAACAAGATAAAAAATACTTATATAAAAAAAAACCCTGATTTGTAACCTTAGTTTGTTGTCTTGTTTTGAGATAAATGTTGCAAAGTCCTATAATCATGTGGCAAGCAGTGTCTTGCAATTCATGTTTTGGATTAATGTGCTGCCTTGTTGGGGTTTGCACTGTCCTGTCAGCACTGCTGGAGGGCAGCCATGAATAGGAGAAAGGTTTTTGTTTGATAATTGATTTCAAGTTCTTGCTATTTTTTGCTATCTGTTACATAGTTGCTCTTCATGCACTAGTGGGCTTCACATTTGTTTTTATATTGAGAGATTTCCAGGCCTAAAATAGACTCTTTCTAGTGTATCATTTTAGCATTTAAGCAACCAAAATATACTATTTGCATTGTTTTAAGAATGTCGGTACTTCTTTAAATGATGTTATGTGACATGAGTCTAAAGTTTTTAACTTAAGCTATCAATGCAAACCTATAACTAATTGCACGGTTCTAATATTGTATAAGGTTGGTTAATATTTATACATGGTATTGTACAGTGTGTGTATAATATATATTAGTATGTACTGGTATATATCAGTGGCATACTTCTGAAGTTACATCCATAATATATATTAAAAGCATCTAATTTGAAAACCTTCCAACTTTCACGCTGTCTGTCGATTGTGCATTGTCATCACAAGTAGTCATCAATTGTAGTTACACCAGGGGTCGGACAGGTACAAATCGATGCTTCTGAAACTGACAATTGCTTAGTTTTCAACTGAGAATGAAGAGTTTACAGTACTTTGAAGAAAATTGTCATTTCCTATATATGGTACAATTGCATCATTTAAAAACCAGAGTGTAAATGGACATTAGTTTTAGCAGTTTAGCCTAAGCAGAAAAGAATACACTATTTTTTTTTTAAACATCATATAATACAAATATTCAGTTTGCACTGAATATAAAATATAAAATTTTTATATAAAAATGTTTTGAGTTTTATTTTTTTATGTATGGCTTCCGTTTGAAACACATGTACTCCAAATGGTTTCTGTGGGAGAATATGTCATTGAAACTAACACTGACAACCAAATAAAGCACTAAGAACGTTATGTTCATAATAATATTGTCTATTATTATTTTCATTAGGCAATAGCTGTAAAACCTAGACATATTAGTAACATTTTTAGAGGTGTATATAATCTATATTAATGCCACAGTTTATGCTTTTTTTTTTTATTTTTTAAATAAAATGTACATTTTTAACCATTTTTCTAAAACACACACATTATATTCTCTGTCTAAACTATAATTTTGCCTAACCAGTAGTTTTCTAAACGGTGTTGCGTGCTATCATGTCTACAAGTAGTATTAGTGTAGATGTTTTAGATATTGTGTACATATTCCATGGTTATATTTCTAGCCGTTTAAAGGTTCAAGCTGGCTACCAAATTTCTTTGTCCCGCACACTTACATATATATTTATACCTGTCTTTTAACATTTCCAACCCAATATGAATAATTATCTGGAATCAAACTGACTGAATAAGACATTAATCCAGTAATTTTGTGGGGTGAGGAAATGTGACTTTTTGTGAAGGTTGATGGTGGGCTCTAGAATCTCTACTTTTGGTTGATGAAGTGCAACAGAAATAATTTACTATTATGCCTAACACTTGCATATGTACCTACAAGCCTATAGAACAAAAGAAATGCATTTGGTACTTATCAAGTGAATACCCATATGTGATTTGGGCATGTATGTTATGGTCAACCCAAAAAAATATATATTTTGCCATCCTGTCATAGAGGCAGTAATGTTTTTTTTGTTTAGTTTTTTTAAATATGAAATAGCATTACAAACTTTTATGAGAATTTATTATTATTTTTATCTTAATAGTAAAGATATATTTTAACACTGTCTGTCTTAGGAGGCATGAGTACATTTCCTGTCCTCTATGGATTTTAAACCTAAACATCTGTCTTTAGTTTCCCCTCATTGTGTTCTCAGTTTGGTCTTTGTCACCTGTTTGTGTCCTTTGTCCAAGTCCCTGTGATGTACTAAAAGCCTATCACTCTCCCCCTTACCTATTATATCTACAGTTAAGTAAACAGGCTGTGAGAAGTGTTGGAGGAAAACATACCTCTTTTCTGCTGCTTTTAGTTTTCTTTTATCTAGGAAGTATTTTATCTGCCCATTCTCACATTTTTTGTGTGTCTCGCAAACTATTTTTGCCACCTTCACTTGGTTGCCCTTGTTCATAGAGTCATCCCCGCATCAGTGGGCCCCTCTGTTCTCCAGTAGTATTTGTTAAAGGCGTGGACTTACCCTCAAAATGGGTCTGTCTGCTGTTGATTAGATGAAAGTTTGATATAAGTAGCATTGCATTTATTACATAGCAATAGAGTACATTATTTTATGGCACTACATGAAGCTAACACATTTTACAAAGTTAAAAATACGTATTTGGTGCAGTTGCCCTAAATAATTCCATCGACAGCTGCATCATTAAATATACATGACACTGCTTTTATTTGAGAATAAAATGTTGGTTTAATGGCACTGCATGTGTATTTGGTCCTAATGAGTGTGTATAAAAGATTTCCTGGTGAAGAGTTGAAATAATGTAAGGCCATGAGTAGGTCTACTTCAAAGAAGGATTATCACAACAAGCAGCTCTGCCATGCTTGCTGTGGGAGTCTTTGTGAATGTCACAGACTATGTATATTTTATGCATTGGTGGCCTATTCTTTCTGTTTTCACAAGTATTTTATGTCACAACGTGGTAACATTAAAGTTAAAAATACAAAAACAAAACACTACTTGAGTTTATTCAGAGTAGCACATTATCAAGGTGAAATTTTTCACACTGCACAATCTAAATAAATAGGCGTACACAAATTGGTGAAATTTAGTCATTTACAATCTAGGCATAATCAGAGTTGCAACCAAACATGTGACACTGGGTGAAATACACTTGAGGACATTACAGGACACTACAAGAGAGGAATAAGGAATAATTATTAGGAAAGGGAAACTTGTAGAATATTTTTGTATAATCATTAGGGCTTGTGTTGTACAGTAGATGGACAGATTTAGGTCTGCTCTTTGTTGATGCACGGAGATTATTAATTGCACAGCTGTGGGTTTCTTGGCATGGAATCCACTGATTTTTATTAGATAAAAGGATATTTGCCTGTGAATAAAAATATATTTCTGTTAACAAAATTGTTTTAAAATTGTATTTTAGTGGTAGGACCTAATATGTTATCAATGCTTATTTTCCATTTCTTGCGCTTATCGACTCATTATAAGCTTTCTTTTCAGAAGAGTGGATTTAATATTTACAGAAGATCACACTGTGGTATGCCTGTTTAGTAGGTCTCAAGACATATAAGTCTTTAATAGAGGCAATGGTTAGGTCAGTTAATTCAGTGTTTGTATAATTACATGGTGTGCTATACAAAAACAGTCTTTCCTAATCTTTCCAATGCTTGTTATACAGGTAATATACCTGTTGTTGGTTTATGACTTACCTACTGTACACTGCCTTAATCCTGAGCATTGTCCTACCCATACCACCAATTTTCCATAATCTGCTAACACATTTCAAATTTATTAAATAAGACGTAATATAAAATGTAAAAAAATCTATTCTTTTTCTTATTTTCTGGGATTTTTAAACAACAAAATTGGATGTATTCACCAAGATAGATAGAAAAACATACACTATGTTTATATTGAAGGCCTTCAAGTTTTCTTTTTCATCTATTTTTAATAATCAGGATTAATTTTATTTCCCCTTTTAAGACGGCATAATAATATAATAAACAGTCCATAAAAATACCTACAATATATACATATATACCAACAATATATGTAATTAAAAGGGCTTACCAGCATTTTTATGATAGTTCGCATTATGCGTTCAAGCATTTTTAGAATGTCTGTGTGTAACCTTAAAATAGATCAGTGATCTTTTAGTTGTGCACTTCTGTCCATTAAATGCTTTACTGATCTGTTGCCATGGGCCCTAGGGTATCACAGATTGTACACGTATCATCAGAGTAGGACAAGCCATCAAATATTTTTGCATCTAGATTTCTTTGACAGCCATGCGTATTCAGCCAATTAAAACATCAGCATAGATATATTTATTTCAAGTTCCAAGCTCAAATGATTACCGAAAAGTATAAGTGAAAGATGTCTAGTTTTTTCATGAAGTAAATTTTTTTTACTAAATACAGAATAAGCAAATGAAAACTAAACTGTTTTTAGACTATAATGTACTTTAGGATGTAAAGGAGAACACACAACAATAAATAATAAACGTGTCTGCATTTTAAAAAATGCCCCACAAGATATTTGGTTATGGGTCTCAAGATCAATGACACTTGTTAGGATTAGTGAATGTATATGACTCAAACACCGTACAGCATGATTTTTTTTTACAGTAATATCTAGTTTTTTGGCGCAGAGGGACACTAATAATCTAATATTTGGGGAAGACTTTAATAAACTCTGACGATCCAACTAATGATCGCCATCCCCCACATACTAAAACTAAGCCAGCAGTGCTCTCTCCCTTCTTCGCTCTCAATGATACACACAGGGTTGTTGATCCTTGGAGACTTTTGAATCCTACCAATAAATCCTACATGTTTCAGTCGGGTAAAGTCCTGCGGATCATTGTGGGACCTCGCCGGACAGGTAAGAAATAATAAATTTGACGAAAACAGGTGCAAGGCTCGCTGCGAGGTGCATCAAGCCTTGCATTGAATAATAACGCTCACAGTGGTCGTTATAGTAAATGGAGCCCATGGTTCCCACTCTCGTATCATCCACATTTTAGTAGCAGACAACCTTATGCCAGATGTTGATGACGCGACCATTGGGGACATCATGATTTCAGACAACTACATGGTAACAGTGTCACTCTGACCTCTAATTTTAGGCTATAAGGCTCAGTGGTGGCGTTTTCCTGCCTATCTATTTAAATCTGAGTCATTTAAACAATACTTTAAAATTCATTGGAAAAATTACTTGGATGACATTTTGGACTATTGGGACAGGCTAACAGTGTTCTGGGAAGCCTCGAGGACTGTTATAAAAGGCCATATTACGAATCGTGTAGCAAAACGTAATCGTGCGAAAAGAGACCGGCAGGTGGCACTTTAGTAGACCATGTTATCAGACATATGTTGACGACAACCTTTAGGATTATTGGGAAGCATGGAGACTGCTAGAAAGCTTTCTCACGTCACAAGCCCAATCGCAAATTCACTTCATGCTAAATAAATTTTTTTGTTTGTTTTTGTAAATAATACGTGCATATGGTTGTGGGCGATAGGAGGTCAGGCTATGTGGCTGCTTTGAAGGATTTGAAGTCTAGCACACTTAATACTAAATTGACAGACCTAACATGCTCCGGAATCATTGGAACACCTCCTATCGGAGGCCTTACTCCCCCTTTTGACATTAGCTCAAATTGAAGCCATAGAGGCAGACATTACTATAGAGGAGATCTGGTCCACTATATGTAATCTGCATTTGCGTAAATGCAGATTACATATACAGCTTTACAGCCGCATATTATAAATCTTTGGAATCTGAAATCACCCCTTTATTATTGGAATTATTCTGCCAATTACATAGGGGACAATACTGCATACCCATCATTTAACCAAGCATACACAATCCTTCTCCCAAAACCCGGAAAGGTCCCGCAATTGCTTTTTTCCTATCGCCCTATAACTCTCTTAAACTTAGATTGTAAAATCCTGGCTAAGATTATGGCTACTCGCCTTCAGGCCTTCCTTCTGGAGCTCTTTATCATCAGCTTGGCTTTGTAGCAGGCAGACAGTTGATTAAGGGCATTCACTCTGCTATAGCCGCTGTGGTTGCTGCGCCAGCATGTAGCCCTACGGGAATACTTTTGAGCCTTGACGCCCAGAAGGCATTTGCTTCTGTTTCTTGGCTGTATTTGGAGCCAGTACTTAAGTGCAGAGATTTTGGCCTATACTTCAGAGCTATTATTATATTTCTTTATACCTCCCCTACCACCACTTTGTTAGTAAATGGTACTAGGAGTCTAGAAGTCTTGATGGAGCAGTGCATCTGCCAGGGGTGTCGATTGTCTCCTCTTCTGTTCAGTCTGGTCCTAGACCTGATGCTGCGGGCAATGCAGAACTGAGAGATGCTTAAGGGCATTACCATAGGTAGAAAGCCAATTAAAATCTCAGCTTTTGCTGGTGATATTCTTTCATACATTTCAAAGCTGAAACCATCTCAGGCCACTTGTGAACATATTGGTGGAGTTTGGCTCAGTGTCAGGGTTCTAGGTGAATTTCAACAAATATCTGGCATTATACTAAGACCCCACAATTTATTACAAGACCTAGGTGGGGGAGGGGTGTTGAAGTATCATGGGCTAAACAGTCTGGACTTTATTCACAGTTAAAGAGTGAGTTAGGTACAGCCTTTTTACACCTAGACGTACCTGGTTTCAGTTGAGGCTTAAATTTTCTTAAACCCTTACTACTCCCTCCATTTACACCTCTTTGGTAATCCGTGTTTCCAGGATGGTATGGCTGCTTTGTGTGTTGGTCAAGGGTGTGGGTCTCAAATATTGCACATCTGGTATCAAAAGGAAATCTGAGACTGCTATAACTTTTTCAAGTGAGAGAAAACTTCAATTTCCTTGGGTTACACAACCTGGCATTTCTCCAGGCCCAACATGGTGCCAGCCAGGTAATTCGTATGTTAACAGACAGTGACTGGGGCAACAATTTGAACGTGTTGTTGTTATCTCAAAAACCCCAAAAGAGAGCAATCTTGTCCCATTACAATTTCTTGAGGCCACAGATTGACAATGACAAAAGTAAAACAGGGTTGACTCTGAAATTAATAACTGTATCTTCTATATTGAGAGCTCTTTCAGAAGCATTTTGGTTTTTACCAGCAATAAGTTACAGATGTTCCTTAATATCCTACATAGAGCTTAAAAATCTTCTTTAAGAGTGCAACAGATTGGTATAACGCACAACCATGAATGCCTCAAATGTGAACATCCCAAAGCAGACTGAAATTATTGCTTATGGGATTGTCCAGTAATAAAACAATTCTGGCTTAGCATCAGGAGGTTTGTCAATGATTTTTTAATTGACCTCTTCCCACTAACTCCTCATGGGCCATTTTATGAATTTTCCCTGCACACTTTGTTCCTCCTGGTTACAAAAAATTACTTTTGGCAGTCTAAGTGGCCACTAGAAAGTCTGTATCACAGACATGGTTGCAGACAGCCTCCCCTTCAGTGGTATTGTTCAGGGAGAAATTGTTCTATCTTTTTAAAATGGAATGGTTAGGGGCAACATTACAAAAAAAGCAAAAGTCAAAAAGCTGTCAAACTTGGGAAGGCTGTAGAAATATATTATCTAAACTAGTTAAACAGAGGATAAGGGACTGTTTTTTGACAAACTTGGTTTGAGTTGCGGATTCATTCTCAAGATCCTCTGATAGTACTTGAGGATTGATATCCCAAATTCAAAAAGGGGCGATTCTCATTAATTCACATAGGTAGGATGTTGTTTATCTGTTAAAATGGAAAACCCACAGTAAGATTGATTACATGACTATCTGATTGACCACTTTCAGATGGAGCTTTACAAACTAGCTTTATACAGTTATAAGTCAAAAAGTACATTGTCATTTTTGTCAATATTATTCTGTTTAGACAAGCTTGTATCACTGTTCTAAGTTACGGTTAATACTTAAATCTATATGTAAAACAAAGAAAACAGAGGTATCTGTCACTATAATTTTATGTTAATATTTTGTGCTTCTATTAAAAAAAAAAAAAAATAGACGCC
>WWET01002042.1:7870-17997 GCA_011038615.1 Limnodynastes dumerilii
GCCTGGCACTCTAGCCATCACTCGATTACTAATCATGATCTCCTAATTTTAAAATAAAAGTCAGAGAATTAGTTACAAATATCTGCAGCTATGTGAGTACAGCCCTTACTCTACTGTTTGCGTACCATCCCCTCCCAAATAGCAGAAATATTATTATTTCTTATATTTCAGTTTTGTTACTATTTCATGTTAAATGTGAGCTGTTAGAGCACAAATTTCTGTATTTCCAACTTGTAATGAGTTTTTAGAAACCTATTTATTAAAACTTTCAGTGTTCTCTTGAGAAAAGCAAGGATTGGATTAAGCGAGCGGTGCAGGAAATCATTTTTCTATTGAGGTGTGGACTTGGAAATAATGCTAAGGCAGGGTGTTGTGGGAGAACTTGTCTGGTTACTTCTTTGGCCCTGTTTTAGTCAAAGGTTTCTTTCATAACTAAATGACTGATTTCAGCTGGCATGAGTCATAGTAAGTATTTATAATGTGATTAAGTTTCTTAAAACGAGTTTGAGTACTGTAAACGATGAGATGCTGCTCACTTATTTGTCATTTTGTCATGATGTTTGAAACACTTCTGACATGACTTAAATGTTGTATAATATACATCAAAGTTCAACCCATCTAAATATATTAATATTCATAAGTGTAACTTTAGACATGGTACAGTTTATTTACACACAGTTAAATCATTCTTAAGTACATTATTTTTAATACAAGTTATTCTTTTGAAAGGATGAGACATCCAACATTAATTTCTGTTCCCAGTACTGTTGTAAAAGGCTACAACATTTTTAAGTGATTTAAGTGGCTAACCACAGCATGGCCTGATAAAATATAGACTGCCACACAATACAATCTTTCTTGCACTTCTAAGCCTCCAGCCACCCTTTCCTGTCCCTGTAGTCATTCTTACCTGCCATGCTGTGTACTCCTTATATATGTGCCCAGCCAACCATTTCTTTCATTTGTTTATACCCAAATTTTTATTCTTACCTTTGCTGTGTTCTTTTTCCTCCTTCCTCTGCAGCACTCTCATATTGAATAACGTTTACGTAACAGATGCAGCCTTATCATTCACATAAGCGGTATTGGTTATACAAGGCACCTGCAGTAGCCCTGTAGGGCCAAATCTGTTTCTTTGAATGACGCAGCTGCATATGTTAAGTCACATTATTCACAAAAATGCACTTGGTCCTACAGGACTCCCAAGAAGTGCCCAGGATGACACTGCATCCTTCTTGGTGTCCTCCTTTAAGTCACCTTGGGGAGCACTCCATGTGATTTCACAGTCTCTTGACCCTAAAAACAGCCCCTGGGCAATAGCCCTAGTCACCTTTTGGTTTTTTCCCTGCCTTGGACCAGAGTATGACCTGGAGATATTCAGTGTCTGTCTTCCCATCATACTCTGTCATTATTGTTATAGAATTGTGACTTGCTAAATTATTTATCAATAATAAACAAAAAAAAAAAGACTTGACTAACTATTTTCTTTAGAAACTGTAAAGCAAAACTAAAATTTGCAATCATCTAATCAAAGTTAAAAAAAAAAAAACCCCCACTAAACTAAAAAGAACCTAAAACTCCACCTATATCATAACTAGTGCTTACAAGCCTAGCGGTAATTATCCCACAATTGAGAGGAAAGCTTTGTAACGTTCTCCATATTTTAAAGTAGCCAGTACTATTCTTTACCACACATAGGTGGTAGAACCTGGGGAGGTCCCCGCTTAGAAAGAACGTGTAGAACCTGTGGCCTCCATATACCATCACTCCATCCATGGTAATAGTAACATTTTATTTAAAGGATCCAGCATGGCCTGGAGTTCTACAAGTGCTCCATAAGTAATAATCAAATTTAAAAAAATCTATCAATCCATCCAAATCTTAAATATTGTAACAAGCACAACAATATATGCCCTTGTTTTTCTCACAAGGTCTTAAAGGTCTTAACTCCATTTGAACATTAACAGCTGCCATGACTCTCAACTCCACTTATCCTGGGTGCTATGGTAAAGAATGCCTTCCATGCATAATTTGTTTCATATAGAGAGCTGTTTTTTCTTTTTTTTCTTCTCTGTTCAGTCGAAGTCTTAAAGGGGGTGGCGGTAGGGGAACCTGTCATCTTTACGTTCATTGATGCCACAAATAGTTATTTTTTTTTTAGTTATGAAACTTAAATTCTAACAAAATTTGTTTAGCTCCACATTAAAATCAGTATTGCCTAATCCCCATCCATTATTTATAATATTCTGAATATAGCTGGCAAAACTAAAGTGAAATGAACTTGAATAGGGTTTTTTTTTATTTATGTAGGACAGAATCTACAGTAATCAAACTCTTTACAGACCTTCCCTGCGGAGCAGAGGACTTTCTTCAAATAAAGTTGATTAAGCTGTGCGTTGTGCATTATTTTATCAATTCTTGAAATAATACCGTATTTTGGTGCTGTGTCAGCTATGAAATAAGTGAGTGCTACTCATAGAATTTAATCAATACTGTGGCTTCACAAGTCCAATGGTAAAAGGTCTCTCTTTCATTCACTCTCCCTCTCTTGGTGGTTTATTTATCTCCCTAAAGAGGGGTCCATTCACGGCTCCATACGGAGAGTGTGGGGAAAATAGGTAAACAAACATTAACTGAAAAGAATGGTTTTTATTAACCACCAAGAGAGGGAGAGTGAATGATATAGACATTTTACCCTTGCACTTGTGAAGCCACAGTTCTGTTGAATATTGCTATAAAGACTGGACAATTAGATCAATCACATTGGGACTACACACGTGAGAAATACCACGAGACATTTAAGAGACTAAAAACGTATTTTCTAGTTTCTCTTGTTACATTTTAAAGTTATATTCTCTTTGGATTTTATCTTTATCTGCAGTATATTTTATTTTAGTGTTTTTTTAAAATTTATTTGGTTATATGATCTATTTTAGTTATCATTAGCGCCAGCACTTTCTTTAAACATTCTCTAGTCCAGGGGTTCTCAACCCCGTCATCAAGTACCACTAACGGCCCAAGTTTTTTAAATCTCCTTGCTGGGGGGGTGCTCATAGATGACAGTTACATTTTGAAAGCTCCACAGGTTTAGCAGGGAGACCTACAAAACATGGACCGTTAGTGGTACTTGAGGACGGGGTTGAGAACCCTCTGCTCTAGTATGTAACAGTCAAGTGAAAGCTAGAATCTCATTGGTTACTATGGACAACATCTCTACTTTTGCTAAATGACTGTTCTCTTCTACAGCTTTTAGTGATTGATGTTTGTATGATTAATATTGTGCCATATGGTAAGCGAGGAAAGTGACTGTACGTTGATGCAGCTAGCTCCATAATAATGCTATAATAATGCTTTTTTTTCCCCACACGTCCCATTGGTTTTGGTTACTTTCATATGTAATGGTTACAGGCTCAGCTCATAAGACATTGCTGTGAGCTGCACAGACATAACGGCATGCTGTATGTGTGGCTCTTGAGTTATGTTTGAGCTCTTAAGTGTAGTTGGGGCACTTGCATACACATGAGGCTTATTTTTCTGTGTGCAAATAAAAATTATTGTGAATGCGTCATTTTGGAAGGTTCTAAGCTATTTTTTATTACATAACTTAGAACAAAGTTTTGTTAAAGAGCTGACCATGGGCCGGATCCAGACCAAAGTGCAAAGTCCATACGTTCTCAGCCCTGCGGCTACAGACGTATAGACTTTGCTCTCTTATATACCGCATAGAGGAGATCAATGCACTTCCCCCTGAACTCCTCAGTGAAGAAGGCAGTTGTGAAAGTATTCTATGCGGAAACCCTTCCGTACAGACTATTAGGTTGTACGTAAGGGCTTAGCCAAGCTTAGATTAATTTAAATGCCTATGCCCATCAACCGTGTGTATCTTGTACTGTGCAATCACTGAATTCCAAATGGAACGCAGCATTGAGCCTCTGTGTTGCAATGCAAAATTACTTGTACTGCGCAAGTACAGCACAAATTGACAGGCCGCTTAGACATCCTGCGTACATTAGTCACCTGTCTTTATTAAGTCTGAATCTGACCCCCTGTCCTTATTTGTCTATTTATTTATTTTTCAACCAAATCACTGCAAATTTCCATTCATAATGAACACATTTCTGCTATTTTCAGATTATGGAACTGTGTGGTGCCACAAGACTTGGTTATTTTGGAAGAAGCCAGTTTTACATTGCTCTGAAGCTGGTTGCTGTGGCACAGTCTAGTTTACCATTGCGAGTTGAAAGTTTAAACACTGGTAAGTATGGTTGTTTAGCCTAAATGCTTCCTAACTTCACTATAAATGTTATGTAAAGATGGCTGTACTTTTAATTTTTAAATTGACTTTTTGCCAATTGTCACAGATAATCTTATTAGTGATTGCATTCATGGGTTGTCATACATCTATTTAGAGAAGTGTAAATAATGAAATAAAAGAAGTGCTGGAAGCAAGAAAACGCAATAGGAGAAAAGCAGCAAATCTTTCCATATAGTAACTAGTACTGGTTCTTTCAAATTTGGGGCACTAGGCTTTACCAACCATAACTGTGGAAATGTAGAGAGGGTACCTGCTGCTTTAGGGCTCCACAATATGATTACAACCTTCCCTAGACCAGCTGACACTAAGGCTGCATTCTACAAAAGAATGTAAATGCCACCCCATTAATTCTACCTAACAGGACTCTATTTGCTCTCTATTAGATTTAGATAAATATAAATACATTTTAGCAATAGCACTCCTCCCTCTTGAAGATATGCCAACACCTAACAACATATTTTAAGATTTTATTTCTGAGCAAGCTCTATAAATCTTTAAAAATAAACACGCATCCAATCAACCTTCTGGTTTCTTTATTTCTATTCTCTAGTTATTTTATGCCTCTGTATATGATATATTTATTTGCATTGGATGTAATTTTATTAAAGTAAGAAAATGTTTCTGACAGGTTAATCCATATAGCTGTTGAAATGGACTGCTTTATTGTGGTGTTACTCTACACTTGTTTCTACTTGCTTTTATTCCTTTGTGCTGTGTTCACATACTTTTAATAGTGAGTAATTCCCAAACATTCTAGTTTGAGGCACCATTTAGGATGTCAATCATTTTTTCAAGGTGATCCAGTCTAAATGAATTACTGAGCTGTCCTGTTTATTAAGTAGTTGTGTCAATACAACTTAAGTATTAAGGTCAGGACTGAAATACCTATTGTGTTTTTTTTGTTTTTTTTTTTAAATCTCATTTTTTTTAATTCTCTTATCTTTCACCTTGAAAATGCTGTGTGAATTCGTAGGCTGCTTGTGTCATGCTGGCTTCTAAAGCAGTAATTGGGAGAGAGGCTGCGCTATGCTGACATGAAAGGTCAAAGTGCCCAATTTAGCCACAAGGAGCTGCATTGAGAGAGGCTGTGCTATGCTGAGATTTCAGCATAGCTCCGCCTCTCTCACTGCAACTCCGGCTCTGACTGACCCTGGACAACATCTCTCGCTAAAATTCTTGTGTGCTGTCCAGACCTGAACACATGGAGAAGCTGCAGGGTTAGGGGCTGTAGCATCTCTGTTCTTACACCTCCTCTGTGACAAGCATGGAGACAGGTTGTGCTATACTTCTCTCCCTGCAGCTTACCAGCTTATGAGCTTACCAGCCCTGAAAATGTAACACCACAATGCTGACTTAATGTATTATCTGTTAAAAAAAAAATAAAAAAAAAATAGCCATCCTATATTTAAATCTGTTCTTCAATCTCAGTGCTGTGAAGGGTATATAACGCTATAGATTACAGCATTATTAAAGTTTTGACTGCCTGTGCATACTTGTTGGTTGACTTATTTATTCTTTCCAGTAAAGGACCTTCCTCTGCCAAGATTTCTTGTGTCAAAAAATGAGCAGGATTCAAGATCTCAGTTTTCTCAAAGCTCAGAAGGCGACAACTCTGCTTCTTACTCAGGAGTTATTCCACCTCCCCCTGGACGCACACAAGTCAAGAAAGGTTCGGTTAGTCATGATGTTATTCAGTCACGTGGCCCAGCAGAACAGGTAATATGGAACTCCATAATGCCATTATAGTTATGTTAAGTGCCTACTGTTCTGGTGCCATGGACTACAATGAATAAATGTCATTGCTTTACAATCCTTTTTTAATTGTTGCTGATTTTAGTTTGATTTCATAAATACGAGATTTCCTGTTACGGAAGGGTTCACAAAGACATTTTGTAAATGACAGCGCATTTGCCAGGCAATGATAACATTATACTGATAGACTTCAGAACTATATATACATTATGTTTGTACAGCTTAGCTCTCTGCCAGATCAGAGACCTGTCCAAACTCTGTATCCGGTGGCACATCGGCCATAGGTTCTGCTTCAATAAAACCCCAAAACTTATTCCTTTTGTTTTTTGTTTTTTTTAAAGCTGTTGCTGTGCCTAGTGGATCCCAGTTATAACAAAGTTCAAAGAAAAAAAATTCAGCAAATTAGGCAATTCTTTATTTGTCTTTAATCCTTTTATGTTTTTTGTTACCCTTCATATAAAGCTGTCCTAATAATCAACCCAGACAAAGCAATCCTAAATCAATCTGACCCCAGTATTACAGTTAGTATGGGAACAGGGCGGTTGGAAGAAAGCCCTCAATTATCATGTAGTTTCTGTGTATACAATTTTTCAAGCTTATCGCAGTGTTAATTTAGGACCCCAGGACATTGTTTATTGTGTGACAGGCTTAACACATCTTTCATGTAAAATTTGCTTTAAGTTAAAATGAATACTTCGAACACTTGCATGGCTGAGCATTGACCAGTACAAATAATCTGATAAAAATGTTGTGTTTGAGAAGTACAGATACACAGAAAGTGTTGTGCTGTTTTAAGTAACGCTTGAAGATAGAGGAAAAAATTCTGAACAGGAGCAGCGCTGTGACCCTAATATCTTCTAAATAGTTGGTTAATATCTAACATACATAAATAATACCCAAAGACAAAAAGTCAATAATGAGTTACCACATAAATGAGCAATAAATATGAGGATAAAAAAGTTTCAATCTAACATATAAATAGGTTAATTAATTTAATTAATCAAAGCTCATATATACATATTCAAGCTCAGGGAACAGATACAAATATAAATGTGATGGGTCATAAAGTAAAAAAATAAACAAACAACAATTGATGTCCAAAAAAAGTTCAAATGTATACTGTAATTATTCCTTCCTATAATGAACCAATATAGCTATGATGAAAGTCCAAACAGAAAATGTGTATATGTCCCAAAATGCCAAAAGATATAATGAATAGAGTGCCCCTAGCCAATCAATGCCATTTCTCAGTGTGGTGGTCCTCCATTATCACTTGTTAGCAAGCACCACAATAAACCAATCAGAGTCAAGTTGAATCTTTAAAGAATCAGCCCCTAGCTAAGTCATCTGATGGAGGCTTCTGAAGAAGAGATACAGCTGTCCTGAAACGTGTTAAGCCACTGATTGACTCACCTCCAGGACCAGAGTATCTTTGACCGCTACTGACATCATCTCCCTCCAGCTGTCAACATCCAGCTTTTCCCGGGCCCGCATCTGGGCTGAGTGAGAAGAAGCGTGTTATCAGGGTACGGACATTTATCTCCAGCTATTTCCTGGTGTTTTATCATTCCTGGTCATGTCTGTGCGTCTGTTAGTGTGGAATCATTAAAAATTATACCTTTTGTGTGAATATCGTTTCACTCCTGTCATTTTCTTCCGAGGTGCTTGCTAACAAGTGATAACTGAGAAGGACAACACTGGAGAACAGCATTGATTGGCTAGGGGCACTCTATTCGTTATATCTTTTGGCATTTTGGGATATATACATATTTTCTCTGTGGACTTTCATCATCGCTATATCGGTTCATTATAAGAAGGACTAATTACAGTATACATTTGAACTTTTTTTGGACATCTGTAGATTGGTACTGGAATTTGTATATATGTATATGAGCATTTATTTATGAATGAATTCACCTATTTATATGTAAGATTGAAACTTTTTTTATCCTCATATTTATTGCTGATTTATGTGGTAACTCATTATTGACTTTTTTCTCTGGGTATTTGTGAGATATTAACCCACTATTATAAGATATTAGGGTCACAGCGCTGCTCCTGTTCAGAATTTTTTTCTCTATTGTATATTTTGTGGGGGTTGTGTGGATCCCCCACTCTGTAGGGGGTGTGCAGCAATGACTTTGTTCCACAGTGCAGATTACTCTCCCCTTACTCGTGAATCTGTAACGCTTGAAGATGGCCATGCACAAAATATGTGACTGTCATTTTACGGTGGAAAATTTGCTGTCTAAATATCATTTGCAAGCATTTTCTAGACATACAAGCCCGGATTCGCACCCCCAGACGTATTGCACATACGTCCGCAATTCACCGATAATAGCTGCTGCACATGCGTACTAACTATTTTATGTAATCTACGTATCGTTTTGTTACGTAGATTGCGTATATGCGGCCTTTAAGACCACATATACGCGATCTACATAACAAAATGATATGTAGATTACGTAAAAAAGTTACTAGTAGCTATTGGTAAATTACAGACGTATGTGCAACACGTCCGGTGGTGTGAATCCGGGCCACAGGCTTTAGACAATGTATCGCAAACACATGGCTTTGTGTTGTCTTGTATGTCATTGAGTTTTACAGGGGCGAGTACTGATCCCATATCTCTGCATTAAGTTGTCTGATCTGTGAATGTTCAGAAGTTGTATATGGACTTTGAGAACACAGGGCCCAATTCTGATTTAATTGCATATTCTGTGTGGAGGCCAATGTGCGGAATTTGCTATCCAGAATCCATACCTGCGAGGCAAGTGGATGCCCTCCCCTCCAATGTATGGCCTTTTCACATGCAGAACTCTACCTTAAATAATCCGAATTATGGAAAGGAAATGCGCAGAATGGTGTATCATACGTAAAGGCTTTGTCACGCCCTACTGTACGATTACCATTCCGGATCCCATATGCATGGGGAGTGGTGCAGCCCTGGTGCAGACACTGGAGTTCGCACGGAATGCTGCAGCAGATGAATGAGGTCCGATGCAGAAATGCTTTGTACTGCGCATGCACATGTCGTACAGAAAAAGCCTGTCGTTATGAATTTTGGATCTGGCACATAGTTCATATTTCTTCTTGTCAAAAGCAAACATTTAGTTTTTTCAATGTGTGTTTAAAAATGTGATTTTGTATTACATTTTATTTTTTATTTTTTAAAGGCTAACTTTTTTTTTTTCTCTCTCATTCTTTTCTTTTGCTCACATTCATGTAAGGAGTCCACATCACCTGTCGTGTCTCCCAATCAGTCCCCACCTTCATCTCCTCATTCATGGAGGAAGCACAGCCGACACGCTAGTGGAGGAAACAATGAAAGGCCTGTGACGACCTCTGCTCCTGTTTGGACACCTTACAGTGAACCACAAACAGGTGTGAATATAAGCTTCCCTGATCATTTTTTTGTTTGGAAGACCACAACAATGAATTATTTGAAGGAAAAATGGTCCCAGGCAGTGATCATGTTATGTGTATATACAGTACTGTGCAAAAGTTTTAGGCAGGTGTGGGAAAAAATGCTGCAAAGTAAGATGCTTTCAAAATAGAAATGTTAATAGTTTTATGTTTATCAATTAGCAAAATGAAGAACAGAAGAGAAATCTAAATCAAATCAATATTTGGTGACCACACGCCTGTAAAACAGCATTAACTCTTGTAGGTGCACTTGTACAAAGTCATGGCATTTGTAGGATTACAGTCAGGTGTATGATTAACCAGTCATACCAAACAGGTGATAATGATCATCATAGGTTGAAACAGTCATTAACAGAAACAGCTGTGTAGGAGGCTTAAAACTGGATTAACAGCCAAACTCTGCTACAAGGTAAGGTTGTGGAACACCACGGCAAGACTGAGCACAGCAACAAGACACAAGGTCGTTGTACTGCATCAGCAAGGTCTCTCCTAGTTTCAAGATGTGCGGTTCAAATTCTTTTGAAGAAGCACAAAGTAATGGGCTATATTGAGGACCGTAGATACAGTGGTTGGCTGAGGAGACTTGGTGCAGGAGATGAAAGACACATAATTGTTGCTTCCTCTTGTGATAGGA
>WWET01002042.1:23765-38892 GCA_011038615.1 Limnodynastes dumerilii
AAGACTGTTTTATTTCTGTCAATCTGTATAGCAGAGAACGGGGAATGTCCGGCGCCTATCCGTATTTACAAAACGTCGGAGCTCAGGCTGGCGTTAGTGACAATTATTCTGGCGATGTCCCCATATACCCCTCTTTTCCTCCCCCTAATAGCTTTTATTAGGGGGAGGAAAAGGAGGGCATGTATGAAGAGACCGTCGGAATACATCATAATCGTGCCCCAATAAAAAAAAAATAAAAAAAAATTTATAAGTTAAAACATAAATAAATAAACCCCATAGAAAATAGGAATAAACATTACTCACCTGTCCAGAGGTCCCGTCGGGCTGCAGCTGTGCGGTCCCAGCATGAATACACTGCACATGCGAAAAATTTCAAAGTGCATAAACAGAAGCACTGCGCATGTGCAGTGTTTCTCATGTCGGCACTGAAATTTTTATAAGTCCTGATTGAGAGATACTGTGCATGTGCAGTACTTCATTCAGGAATCGCACGGCACAGCACCGACCCGCGGCTCATTGCGGGACCTCGGAGGAGGGGTGAGTATTAGTAAATCATGTGAAGGAAGCTGCCAGGCTCGCTGTGATGATAAGCGAGCCTGATGCAGCTTCCTTCACAGGGAACGAGGAAGGTAAGTAAATAGAGCCCACTATCTTAAGCAATGCATCCTATTGACATACAGCCATGCAGGGGGACTGTGGGCACTGCGTTGAGCTGGAATTCAAATGCCCAGATGATAACAGTGTGGACACAGGACAGAAATCCCTGGACCCTGCACTAAACACAGAAAAGTCAAATCTCCCGGGAGTCTGCCATCTTGCTCCTCTCAAGTGAAGGCGACCTGTGTGCACCCAGCAGAGGGCTCTCACATGAAATGCGCAACGTTATGAAATTTCCTATCTCTATAATGCAGCACATTTTCTTAAATAGTAAAATAACTTTTATTTACTCTGAAATCTCACCCCTCAAAGGCACTCCCCTGGAACATAAGCTCCCTAAAAAAAACCAGCTAGTGAAAAGACCCCCTCTACACTGAGTTATGCCTTCCCAATGAATTTTCAATGTAACCTTAGAAAACAGGAAGTAGAAAATAAGGGCAACATGTGCAATTGTAAAGTATTGTCTTTCTTTTGTATTTATATTTTAATACTTTAGTGTTTTTGGTTTCTGTGCGTTAGGTGAAGTTTGTTGTATAATATATTTATTGTTTGCGTTTGGTTTACTTTTTCTGGGTAAGGTTTAAAAGGTTTTTTTCTTTTTTCTTGTAGTTAATTAGCCAGCCGTGGTATTTGATTAGTTCCTTGTGTGTTATATAAAGGGGGTTTAGTTTAAACCTGCCAAGGTATAACCTGCCTGATTTTCATAGCCTGTTTTCTAAGCATTGCTTTTCCAAGCATATTGAAGTTGTAACTGGATTTGGGCCCATTTAAGAGTAGTTGAGTGATTTGTTGGGAAAGCGAAGTTTGCAGATTTTTTTAATCGAATAAACCTTCTAGGATGTCTGCTCTTGTGCATTGCAGTGGGTGTGATGCTTTTGTTTTGCGTGAGACAATTTGGAAAGGTGTTGTCCAATCTGTCAGAAGATGTCTTTTTGCGGGATGAGTTATCTAGAATGCAAGGTGAGATATGCAGGATGTCTGCATCTTTGATGCCACCATTGCCTCAGAGAGTTCCCAGGAAGCGTACGGGTGGACTATGGTGAGGAATGCTTGCAAGAAGGTTCCAGTTGTGCAAGAACACATTGCACAGCCTCTGTCCTTGCATAACTCATATGCAGCACTTGGAGGCCTGGAGTAATGTAGTGCATGAGGTGTTGAGGGAACCTGATGAGAAAAGGGAACATCTGAGAAGGACTGCACTTCTTGTGGGGGATTCTATTGTTAGGGGTATCCAGCTGGGAAGAGGACTCGAAAATAGGAATCAGGTGAAGTGCTTGCCTGGAGCGACAGTTCCACATGATAAAAAGTGAATTTTAAATATTGTAAAGGCAGTGAGCAAGGAAAGGGAGGTTGATGTCATTATCCATCTTGGGACAAATGACTTAGCCAATGCTGGAGTTGTCGCTGTCTGAGATGAATTTAGAAATTTTGGAACTGCTCTTAAGCAGGTGGCAAATACTGGGCTTACACCCATCTTCTGTGGGGACAGGGATTCTAATGACCCTTTCACATCACCACCAAATACCCGGGATTTTTCTGAGACCCGGGTTTTTGACGAAAATCCCGGGTATTTGGTGGTGATGTGAAAGGGGTATAAGTGACTGCTATACAATAGACATCACCCTAGTCACCACTGTACAATATAGACTTCTTCCTTGTGATCGCCATACTATACACACTGCATCCCTAGAAACTGCCACATGATACAGGCTTGGGGACTAAAGGCCCATACACACTAGTTTTGTTTTTTTTACGTTATTATTAAACAAGTGTGTGCGCTGCAATGATCATGCTTAATCGTTTTACAAAGTACACAACATTGTTTGAGCACATCTTTCAAAAAGTTGAATTTTACTGATCAAGCCTTTAGATAACAATGACGCAACTGAAAATCTTGTGTAGTGTGAATACAGACTGATGGGCATATAAAATGTAAAATTCCTGTAGTGTGTATTTGGCTTTGCGGACAGCCCCATCAGATTTTATTATAGCAACAAATTATTGTGCAAGTCATGTTATTAATTGATGTGCAACTGGACAAACTGGTGTTTCCAGGCGAATCAAAGGTCAATGATTGACTAAGATTATAGAAGATATATATCATGTTTGTCTTTTAGTACGTTTAGGATAGTATGGGAATTTTTTTTAAATCTTTTATTTTAATCAGGTATTTTTTTTATCACTTTTTTTGGGTGTTTAGGATAGTATGGGAATTTTTTTTTAATCTTTTATTTTAATCAGGTATTTTTTTTTTATCACTTTTTTTGGGGGGGTTTGTTTTTTTTATTTAAAAAGGGGCAATACAACAATTAATATGCAAGTATTCCTGTCACATTAAGCTCAGATCACTCCCAATAGAGGTACCTAGTCATTGAGCCATAATTATACATCTTTATTATTGCACGGAACTATTTAAGGCATAGTAAATACATGGTATTACACATTAACCAAGATCACCTGAGTGGCCTCAATTAGCACTGGAGGAGAAAAAATTCACAGAGCAAACCCAGGGCAAGTTTTATAGTTCTTCATGAGACCGGGGGAGGGGAGACATCCATCAGACCATTTTATTAAGTGAAGGTCAACTTTTAACCATTTATATATTTACCATATTATGTTAAATTGGTGGGTGGCATGTCTGGTGGTGTACACCCTCTTCTCAAGCTGTCGTTTGCCATTGACCAGTTCTACCCAGTCATCTTCGATAGTTTAGTAAGGGCACAAGTGTATTTCGTGACCAATTTGGTGAATATATCTAATAGGGAGTGACCACCTATACAAGCACTCGGGAATGGGGAAGTAAAAGCTCCAGTGTGTTAAAATTGCAGCTCCACACATTACTACCGAATCTTTGAACTCTGCCATTTTCTCAGCAAGTGATAGATGGCCTCTCTCCCGCATTACACCTAGTAAGATCACTATAAATTACAGGTGTATGTCAATTATGAATACTGTTTTGTCCATTAATATGTCCAACAATAACTAAATTTATATACTTTAAAAACTGGTAATCTGTAATGGTGGATATATGGCCGACTGTGAATTTCTAGAATAACTTACTTTTTTTTCCTAGGCTCTGCTGCAAAGGAATTCTTTACAAAGTCAAAACTCCCTATTCCAGAACTTTCTCACATTTGGTAAGCAGCTTGTCTACTGATCTATAGAACAATTCTTCTATTCATGTATTTTAGATTAACGTGTTAAGATTTACAGCAGTTTTTTTTATTAGGTTTCATAGAGAAGATGTTAATTTAGTGTCCAACTAATAGATGCCTTATATTGCTGAATGTTTGATACCCTGACTATAACGCTTCCATTAATTGCCGTGTTTTTGTGGTGATAAATAAAACTGCAGATGACTCCTGGTCTACCATTCCATGCCCAATACCAAGAGGTTGTATATCCTCTATTTTGACCTCCTAGATAAGTCCCCAAGTCAACTTTAAATCTGGTGTCCGACAGAGGACAGCACTAAGCTGTCATGTGATGGAATGATTTATACACCGCACTTGTAGATTAAGTGTGGAGTGCTGTTTCCAGCCGCCAACCGTATTCCGTTGGCCCCATAGCAGTTGCACAATAGGGGTGTGGTTCACTGGTACGATATGCTGATTTTCTACACATCGTATTCTGGCTCTGCTGCAGCGACGAGTACTTTTTCAACTTCTCCAGAGACGATAGCATGAACACCACGAGTTATCAGGATCCAATTACTTAAACAGCGAAGAGTATTTTCCCCTAACCTTAACCCTTACCGCAACACTCCTCTTTTTTTCAGTCTAACCTTCCCTAACCTGCCGTAGCACAATTCACTATTGGGAACAGGTACTTTGTTGAAATTGGGTCATTTTCTTTAAGTACCCATTCCCAATAGAAATATTTGAAATCCTCATAATTTTGGCACCGATACAGCTGCGATTAGTGTCGGAAGTTAGCTAATTGTACCAGGAATTGCATCCTCTACAGTAGTTTCACAACTGGGTCCACAATTTTTATAGAAGCAATGAAGGAGCACCTGGTGACAAAATAAAGAACAAGATTATTGGCTCTCCCCAAATTTGTGATAAAACCTCCTTTTTGTTTTACAGTTATTTCAAATGCAGTTAATTGTAAAAACATTTAAAAAGACTCTTCTTGGCTTTTAGTTTTTTACCCACATATAAACACTGTGATAGTTATGATAAATTGGTGTTTATGTGCTTGAGGGTATTTGGTCTTTCAATGCTTTGTGTATTGTGTTGCAGGGAACTCTCGGATTTTGATAAAGATGGAGCGTTAACTTTGGATGAATTCTGTGCTGCTTTTCATCTTGTAGTGGCTCGGAAAAATGGATATGATTTACCAGAAAAACTTCCTGAAAGCTTAATGCCTAAGCTTATAGACTTAGAAGACTCTGCAGGTATTTCAGGTTTAAAGTATTATGACTTCCCTTAGGTGCTTAAAAAAAAAAAGTAAGATGAAAAATAAATAACTAAAATAACATCATGTACAATGTACAGTCCATAAGTTTTATTATTTGCTGTTTCATATTAATCAGATCAATAAACTAAAGCAAATTATTGATGAAATTAAGAAGCATCATGTATTACTCTTGATAGAATTTGTCTTGTTTGTTCTGCTGCTATTTTGAACGATATAGTCACTGGTTACTTGAAATTCTCTGCTTGGTTATGTTTTCTTAGCTGGTGATCAGTCCAGTGAGGTAGGATTCTCAAGCTCTCCCACAGAACCTCCCCCTAGTAAATCACCCTCCATGCCATCTTTGAACCAAACATGGCCTGAGATGAACCAAAGTAGTGAGGTAAGAAAGTGCTGCGGGACTTGGATACTATTGGAGTACTAAATGAGATATTGTAGATCAAATCTCTTTAAGAATAAAGTTATGTTTTTAAAAAAAACAAAAAACCTTATTGTTTCATTTTAATAGAAAAATGGAATTCTAGAATATAATTATTAAATATGATTTCTATTACCTGAAATTTGGACCTTTAGCTGTATAGTAAGCGGGGGAATATCACAAAAAATGCTGTAAATTACACAGCAACAAATTGTAACCTAAAGGTCTACGACCAGAATATTGCTTGTAACTTCACTTTACCATTCCCAGTTCCATACAATGGGCCTGATCCAGACCTACGCGTATTATCGCTCCAGCGTAAAAATTTTCACTCCCACGACACTTCCCTTACCTTTACCTCCGTACGCCGGCTCAACCCTACCTTAACTTTTCCCGGCGTCGGTACGAATTTTCGTAGCGATGCGCTGATCGTACCGGACTAAGCACGCCCATACTGTACAATTTAAATGGCTCCCCCCGCCTACATTCCCTAATACAATTTAAATGGCTCCCCCCGACTACATTACCTAACTCCAGCGTCCGTACTAACTTCGTAATATAAACACGCCCCGTCGTCGGAAAAAACGCAAAGAATACGGATACCTGAATCGCCGCTACGAAAAGGTCTGTGGAACGACCGGAAGTTGTCACTCTGCACATGCGCAGTGCGTTTTTTCTGCCGAATTTACGCTTACGACCAGAGTACGATCACTTGCGAGCGTAGGTCTGGATCAGGCCAAATGGAACTAAGTTTGTTACAGATGAGAAGCATACAGTGCGAGTGAAGGTTTTCAGCAGAGATCTGTCAGGAAGAATGGTGTAGTGTAAATGATGGGACATCTGATAGCAGGACCCTGCACTGTCCCCACAGGAAATGGAAAGGTGCAGAAATTAGGATTGCACATGAGGGATTATCCAAGCCCTTACTATGTATACACTGCATACCTCCCCCTCCCACCAGGTGTACGGCAAGATAAAGGAGGGCCCTGCTCTTGAGTAGTGACTTATTGAAAGCTTCTTTAATTCAGATTACAAAACACCTTGGAATTTTCATTTTTAATGACAGTTTGGTGTTTTTATTTCAACAAAAATCAGTTCACCATAATCCATAACCATCTTTTTTCCACTTTTGTTTATTCGGAGGTGTAGGCTTTATTATTACTGGCTGTTCTTATGCTTTATGGTCTTTCCTGGGTGATTGTGCATGTGTCTCACTTGTGTTCTCTTACAACTATGTATCTCAGTCACTTTAAGAACATACACTTGTGTTTGATTACACTCAGATTTGATTCAGCTTTTCCCTATATTAATAATGACATTGTAATCTAGTAAACCAGATGTTGTAATGAATACAACATTATTGCTTTTTAACTTTCTTCTCTCAGTTTGACTATGCCTTATTGCTGCCCTTTATAAAAAGCAGTTGCTGCTTTACTAATAGTAAGCTAAAAGATACTTTTTCTTGGTACACGTCTTATGTTTAACCTCCATGTTTTACGTGATAAGCATGTTGCGTTATTGTAGTAGATGCATTTGGTTTGCTGAGTAAATGTGTGACCAAAGCATCTGTTTTGCATGATATGTAACCTCTGTCCTGGCTTGTTGCCTGGAAGTTTTATCTACTATTCTCAACAAAACATCAGTCTGTTGTTCAGCACACTATACTGTACTGCATTACTTGGGCTTCACTGATATAGAGTTATATACATATATATTGTTTTCCTTTAATATGATCCTGTCTCATTAATCTGCATCATATGAACTAGTTACATTTCTGCAGATAAATGGGTTGCACTGATAAGTATCTGCTTTTGCAAATTAAACCAAATTATGTCCAACTCACCTTAAAATCATGGAAATGTAAAAAGTGTTCACAGTATATAATTTGGAATTTACCTCATGTATAGCCTTTTTTTTTTTCCTTTAGTCCCCTGAGACCTGTTTAATTGGCACACCTTATAGTGTAACCCATGTGTGTGGGTTTATTTCTGCTTGGATCTTTTCCTCTCCTCCTTTTATCATGCTGACTTGTGTCTCCTCTGTCTGTTCAGCAGTGGGAGACATTTAGCGAACGCTCTTCAAGCTCACAAACTCTGACCCAATTTGATTCTAACATTGCACCAGCTGATCCTGTAAGTCAATCACTTAGCTTGCTTGTTTGAAATTAATCAATGTATTAACACTGAATTCTGTACATTTTATGAGCTCTGTAGTTCTTTATTGCATGACCAATGACTGCTTCTATAATGGTGGACAATTCTGATTTTTGTATTTCTGCTGGGACATGAGCTATTTTTAAATCTTCCTTTGGCTGTTTTTAAGCTAGTGGACAATTCTCATTTAGGTGCTCTAGTTTATATAGGTATTTTTGATATATAAATGTAGATTTTATTGGATGGAAGTAATAAAAACTATGTACCGGATCCAGAATTGCTGACTTACACAAGCAGCTTGTGTAGGTGCTGTGCACGCGCAGTGCAAGAACTTCTGCATCAGAATGCAGCCAACCGATGCTGCGTTCATATACGGAAATCTTTTCCGCATGCGTGGACCTGATGCACATGGTGGGTGGGTTCCAGAATGCTATTAGTACAGTAAGGTCTGTGTTAAGCCCTCACATGCACAGTGGCCTCCACTCACTCACATTGGAGTTAGGATACATTGGAGAATGGCTTTGAATCTGCACTGCTGCGGAGCTAGGAGCTGAGCGCAGTGGAGGTCTGGATTAGGTCCACAGTGTCCAGGTAATGGCCAAAAAATGCTAGGACTTAATTAAAACATAAGCATTTTATATTCCCTAGAATGGCAACTCATTGACCATTTTCTGATTATTAAACCGTAAAAATTGATAGGCAAATATTACATTTAATACATGATTATCGAGTTCTTTAAATAATTGTTTTCATTTTGTTTTTAAATTTTTCTAATCTGGTCATCTGTTCCCTACTCTCGCAGGACACTGCCATTGTTCACCCTGTCCCAATACGGATGACTCCAAGTAAAATTCATATGCAGGAAATGGAGCTAAAAAGAACTGGAAGTGGTGAGTGATCTTAACCTTATAATAAAGTCTTAGATATACATATAAGCAATTAAAGTGTTGTGTCATTTTAAAATGGAAGCATGCAGGTTTTATCTAGATAGTGGCTTTAATTATGTTCTTGTTTTTTTTAGATACCACAAATCCTACAAGTCCAATGAACATAAAACCACAAGAGCTCCCTGAAGAAAGCAGTTTAAGTTCTTCTGTTAAATTTGTTTCTGGAAATCAAGCTGGTTAGTAATGTTTCTTTTTCATTTTGTATTAAGCTTCATCAACTGGGGTAGTATTTATATCAGTGTTCCTGTGTACTACCAAAACTGGATAGATCAATGCGCATCATAAATCTAATCTGTGGCAGAGCGCCAAGATAGGAAAGCAACGGTTCTAGCAGTTATCTCACATGGCTCAAAGGCTTCTAGGTTCAGTTTGGGCCTAAATGTGACCTTTATTTTAGCTGTTGATTAGAAGTTATCTGGATTGTTTTTCATGTACCACATCTTACAAGCTATGGTCCTGATGCAGACCAGGCAAGAGACTAGGGCACACCCAGGACACTCCCTTCTTGCGTGCGGATTTTAGCTGACTTGCGTGTCCATAAACCTAGCTTTTAACTTAACAGCGATGTGTTTGGAATGCTTAGAAGTTCCTAACCCAGATTATACTGTCCAATTTAAATACCTCTCCCGACCCTCACTGCATATAATCTAATGTACAGAGGACTGTGGTGCCCTGACGTACAGAAATCTGAATGTATGGAAATCAGAGTTGTGATGCATAAAATCTGGAATGCACAGTGCGCTTGTGAAGCCTGCCTTATGCGTGCAACTTGTCAGCTGTCATCATCAGTTCTGGATCCAGTCCTTCATTTCTTGACTTTATTTTCCACCAATACCCATGGTTATTGATGGTGTAGTTTGCGCTTTATTACTTGCAATGGCGAACAGCTTGTTCACAGCTTTTCTGCTAAACTTACGAAGTCTAGACCAGTACCTTGAAATGTCTGCGATTGTCTCTATATATTAGTAGCATAAGCAATAATCTGTATTTGTAATACCGTCAGTTACACTTTATGCTCTAAAGCTAGGGGTAAAATGTGGTGATATATTGTATAATCCTATCTATTACACTGCACCTACTGTAATGAAGACCATTGTTTTGTGCATTGAATTGCAGCAGATGGCTACAGCAGCTCAGACAGCTACAACTCTGATCCTGAAGAGATTGGAAATGTAGTTGCTAGGCAGCGGTGAGTACTTTCAGTATAAAGAAGCAAACTAGTACTTGTATTTAGGTATAGAATGTGTTTTTTTATGAATGCCTACAATAGCATCATTAACATTTGTTCATATATCATATGTTTGTGAGCATCTCTTGTTGATTGAGAATAGCTAACGTTTTCACCTAGTGCTAGGTCATTATTAGGAATGGAAGTTCTGTAATTTTGCAGTGTTATGTTGCTATTGATAATACCACAAGGGCACAGTCCTGGAAGGTGTAAGACTTTGCATATGTTGGCACTGCTCATAATTGTTCCTCTATGGTCCTTTAGGGAGTTCCTGGTGTAAAAAAAATATGCACAAAGATGAAAAATTCTTATTCTCTTCTGTCCATGTGATTTATGTTACAGCAAATATTCTGCATATTTAATAGCTCTAAAAATGAAGAAAATAAGTCTGATTTTTGGAATTTAAGTTGTAAAACTAATGGGTTTATTGCATAAAGTAATTGTATTGGTGTAATTTATTGTAGCAATTTGTTTATATAAAACAAATCCTGGGAAAAAAGGAATTGTTTTCAAAACAAGCTTCTCTTAACTATTTTGCTTACAACTGACAGTAAAGAGGATTTTTCCCAATGATTCAAGCAATTGAAGGAAACATTGATTCACTGATTTACCAATACGTATGTAAAGGGACTTCATGACATGTAACATCAGCAAATGCATGCACCAGATATTACCTGTCCTAAGATCTTCTGTATGGGACAAAGATCTTTGGTAAAAGGGGCCACACAGGCAGGGTTAGGCCCACTAATTACTTGCCAGGATGGAGAGGAGCAGAGATCCATGCAGTACACCTAAGGTAGGTCCAGAGCTCTGTAAGGAGGACAGTCCTCCCCTCCTCCATGCTGAATTACACAGCTCTGCAGACGTAAGTCTCACAGCTCGGAATCTGGGCCTTTGTCAGGATTTATTTAATGGTTTTGCACAAATTGACTGTCCTGTGGAATTGTGAAATTACAATGCATTATCATTTTATTGGAGTGTATCACCTATGTATGATGGAGTATAGTTTTATTTATATGACCATTTCTTTGCCAGTCAGTAAAATATATGGATAATGATGTAGCACTTAGCAGTTTTCTATGACAGTTAGCATTTGTGTAGATTAAAAAATAGAATATCATTAAGAATATACATAAAGTAGTCTAAACCATTCATTTGTAGTCTGTAAACAGAGGAGTTTCCTCAGTGTGTGGTGAGGAAATACATTTTTGTACCTGTGTCCTATCTGATGTATAACCAACGCCCTGATAGACACTTGTTTCTATGGAAACTTGGCTCTGGAAATCAGTTCCACCTACTCTGTAGTTTAACTAGATGACTTGAATGATGCAGAGTAAGCTGCAGTGTGTAAGTGCAGCTGCCCACCTCCCAGGTCTGATCATTGTATATTTTTAACATGCATGAGGGGGTCAGACTATAAGAGTCTCTTCTTGGCTCATCTCTTATTGGAGAAATGTACAAAGAGAAGAGGTGATTTTCACTATTGGCATTTTCAATGTCTTTCTTTTATAGTTGTGTCATTGTTTTTAAGCATTGTAGTTTTATATTGCAGATCCCATTCAGGCACTTCTCCAGACAACACAGCACCTCCACCTCCTCCACCTAGACCTCCCGCCTCACATTCTCGCTCTTCATCCTTGGACATGAACAGAACATTTGCAGTGACAACAGGTGAGGCCTTTTTTTGTTTGTGTGTGAGATTTTTTTTCTTCATTCCTTTCACGCACATCATCCCCTGTTGTCAGAACAGAAATATTTTGTTCTTTTTGTTATATATTGGACTTTGGCTAAACTGTGTACAGGATCCATTTAGCAGATCATTTCAGTAGATGCAAGTCACAGGTGTTCTGTGAAATTGGACTAGTGGTTATTATGGATTGGGTGTTGTATCAGCAAACTAGACCACCTATAGATTTGTGTAAACAGTCTGGTCAGGAGTCGGACCTGAAGAGGATTGGACTGGCTTGTATCCAGCTTTAGAATGCTTTATAATTCATGTTAGGTGAAGTTTAAAAAAAAAAAAATAATAGTAATAAAAAGTTTTGTATGTACATTATAATTATTCATGGTGATTTTCAATGCAGTAAGTGTTGTATTTTTCTATTTCTGATAACAGGACAGCCACAAGCTGCAGCTGTTGCACACCCTCCTGCTGTTCCTCCTCGCCCTCTGCCTACACAGGTAAAGTTACCAAACTAATGGTCAGAAATCAACATCTGTAAGCCAACCTAGGCTGTCATGTTGTGTAAAGAACAAAAATTATATTGTCAGACTCATTTTGAGTGGTGTTGAAAATACTGTTTCTATGTGTCTCTGTGTTAAAATGTAGCTCCTAGTTATAGAGAAGGCAGACCGTGTATTTGAGATGTATAAAATGGCATTTAATTTCTTTTAGTTTTACCAAAGAGAACACTGGAGTGTTTATGGTGTTTATGTGACTTTATACATTATTTTCAGTTATTCGTCAATCTTTGAAAGTTTGTCGTTTTAAGTCTAGCCTCCAGACTACCGATTTGTCACCCACTCGCAGTAGTTTGTGGAATTTGAACATCCTAGGTTTTTTTTTTATAAGGTACTGTAGACAAATTAGGTTTTCTGTTTGACTAACTAAGGTCATTTCTGTTAAGATCTTCCTTCTCCATTCCATTATTTCCAACCTTCATGCCCTTTCTGTGCCCTGTATATAATCTGGCGTCAGTGACCTATATTAAGCTGTGACCTCAGGTGCAGAAAGCTTAGAATTCATTTCTTTTGTTCCCATTCCGGAGATTTCTTTTGCCTCTGCTACCCGTTCTAAGTAGCCAAGTCCTGCAATTTTTTTAGGCATAATTTCCAATTAAACATTAGTTACTTTTTTCCCTTTGGGTATTCTGCTGGTAATCCCTGCAATGTTGGTTCACTTTGCAGCAGTAGCAACATGAATTAAGTTTCAGTATTGCACATTTTATCAGTATTTTGCCATGTACTTTAGATTTTGCCTTTTAGTAAGTATTTAAAGGTTATAAATTATTAGAACAAATGAAAATATTAGAACAGTTTACAACAAAACAATGTGGTGTAACGGTGTTTTAATGAGCGCCGTCCTTTTGTTTCGATTTGTTCTTGTCATTCTTTGCAGACCTCAGGCTCTCACCCACACCGCTCAGTGGACTCTGAAGGGATTTTATCTCTCCCTAGTACCTCCCCTCAGCAAATCCCAGAACAACCAAATTTTGCAGACTTTAGCCAATTTGAAGCATTTGCATCCTGTGTAACGGAGCAAAAAGGAGAGGACTTGGAAAAACCTACAGAAGTTTCTCAGGTGTGTCTCTTTATCTTACCAAAAGGGGTAGGATTTCATTGTGCAGTTTCTATAACAAAACAATACAGTTATCTAAAAGCAATATAAAAATACACATTATATATCTATAGGTGGAGAAGCCGCCAGCCGAAGTTATTCGAGGTGCCAAGTTAAATGGACGTGTTGAAGATAAGCCAGTTGTTGCTGTCCCAACCAATCTGGTATGTATAGTTATACCATTCATGGTTATGTTCCATGCGAGATTTAAGTGTAAAAAGATCTACAAACCATTGGTGTCATGAGTTAGTGGCACTATTTATTGTGCCGAATTACAATAAATAGGACAAACTAGAATGAAATGAAAGCTAGTTTGTAGGCATCAGTGGTACTGTTTATTAACTGTTAGGTGGATAATAGATTTTCACAGAGGTTCTTTGCATGTAGGGAGAATAATTTGCTTTTGTTATTGGACACAAGCTGTGACCAGTTTAACTCTTACACTGTTGTTTAGACTTTGGCTAAGAAACCTCACCTCTTAACACTAATGCAGGGTACACACTGGGGAACACTGTCCAACCATGTTGCAGACTCCTCTGAAACAAGACTGATCTTTTTATTGGATTTTTACGATCAATGTTGTCACAATGTCTTCCACAAGATAGCAGAATTGCATGATGGGAAGAAATGAAGAATGATGCAGCAGGAGATTGTAATACACACAATACACACTGAAACAAACACAGTAACAATTAACAACTAAAACTTGCCAGTGCGTACCCAGCTTTAATACCATTCGCAACAGATGAAATTTGCTTCCCCTGAAATTTAACATGATTTTCCCAGTGTTCCCATAATTTATTAGTAGTTACGTGCTATACTATGAATTCTGTTATATCTGACTCTAAAGCAGTTGGAAAAACACACATTTTATTCATGATCATAACATGCTACATTGTTCCATTTCATGGGGTTTTTGTTTGCTTTTTCTCATGACACACACAAATATCACCTGTACAAAGCTTATTGATCAGCCATTCTGTTTGTAAAATAACGTTTATAACTATTCTTTACACTTGTTTGTAAAGGTCCTGTATTTTTATGTTTAATATAGCAGCATTGTGAGGTAGTTGAATTAGGAACAGATGGTATATTTTTAGTCATAGCACGTTGGGATGCTACAACAGCTGGAAAGCACAAGGAACAGATATAAAAAATAAATAAATGAAGAGTTCCCTGGTGGAAAGGATTAATGGATAAGACGAAGGTCATAACTTAAAGGGACACCAGCCCTGTTCTGTGACTTAGTGTGTTTTTTTTTTAGTTTGTCCATTCTGGCCCTGATTCACACTTGAGAAGCTTGGGCTTCCTAAGTGCATGTTTTGGAGGCATGACCTACTACACTTGGGTACCAGTTTGGTACATAGATTGCTTCCATGGGGTCTTTAGAGACCGCATGGAGACAGTTTAGGTAAAAAGAGGCGGCGTAATGCTGCATTGGGGTGTGCTTAGGTAGAAGCGGGAGGGGGAGGGATTTAGATTAGCCAGGGAGGCGGTAAGATGCAGTGTCCGTGTGCACATTGCATGGTTAGATAAGGTAGCCCTATGACACTTGTAAGTGCCATAAGGTACCTAAAGACTAAGGGTGGCTTAGGGCTGGAAAAGTGAGATAGGTGTGGATCTGTCTGCACTTAACTCACACTTACCTGAGAACATGGTCCTCTGTGTTTAAGTTCCTGAGGGCAGTTTATACTGATCTGCAAACCCTTGCCTTGTCTAGCTGCATGCTTCTGTGTTATAACTGTAGATCTTTGTGACACACTGTTCAGCTCTCTGGCATAGTGAAATCTAGTGGTTATTGTTGACCTGCGCAGCCCACAATCTCCACTGATCCTCTTGGCCTGAGCTATGATACTTTAAGAAGCACAGCTTTTTTCATAAATAACATTTCAAAGTAACAATTGACTCTCTAAATAGATAGATTTTTCTCGATCTTTAACAAGGAAAAAAATGGCTCTCAAGTAATTA
>WWET01002042.1:38928-67152 GCA_011038615.1 Limnodynastes dumerilii
CTTTCCCTCTATATTATTCAGGTAAAGGTCAGCACACCACTTGCTCCACCACCTAAGCCTGTTCGTAGACGCTTAAAATCTGAAGATGATCTCCGACCAGAAGCTGAAGAAGCCAACCAGAAACAGAGCACTGTCATTGCTGCACAGCCATCTATTCCAAGGTAAAGATAAATACTGACCGTTTCACATCATAAAATACTAACTTGTGCAACTGTTTGTCAGATCATTTACAACACAATAACCTGGGAGGTATCCTAGTGGTAGTTAGGCGTATATGCTGTATGGTGATGGGCGTATATGATAGGCCACATTATGTCCATGTATGACAGCAATGAAGCAGTTGTTTAATAATGATTTATTTGACCATGTGTTATGTGATGACACTGAATTTTACTGTGTAAAGCAAGAATAAGTATAGTTATTCACTTTAATAAGGTGTAAACTAACTTGTGTCTCTAAGTGAGGATGAGTAATCGTTAAATTAATTCATTTATGGCTTCTATAAAAGGAACATCACCTTATATATTTATTTTCTGCAATTTTAGATCAGCTGGTAAAGATAAGAAAGCCATACAGGCATCAATTCGACGCAACAAAGAAACAAATACAGTTCTTGCACGACTGAACAGTGAGTTACAGCAGCAATTAAAGGTAATTAATTGGCTATAAACTCACTCTGTTTGCTACAGAATTAATTATTAGCTTTGTTTTTTATTTCTAACACAAAAAAGTTAAGCCGTACTCCCAACAGTTAGTCTGATACAAACAGACTATCATCCTAAATATATATAATAATGTGTACAATAATTAAATTATTAATGGGCGGTGCTATTCCCCACAAACTACGGGAACACAAAGGACCTGATTCGGAGCTGCGCTTCCGTCTATTTTTCTGTCAATGCCCATGTCCTGCACGCAAGACATCCCGGCGCTAATGACAGGTCTACTGTCATTGGGGTCTATTTAGACCCTTCATCCCGGCGCTAATGACAGGTCTACTGTCATTGGGGTCTATTTAGACCCTTTGGGCACTGTAAGAATTAGCGAGAGAACAAGAATTCTGACACTGAATTCTCGTTCTCTCGATAATTCTTACAGTGCCCAAAGTGTATAAATAGACCCCAATGACAGTAGACCTGTCATTAGCGCCGGGATGTCTTGCGTGCAGGACATGGGCATTGACAGAAAAATAGACGGAAGCGCAGCTCTGAATCAGGTCCTTTGTGTTCCCGTAGTTTGTGGGGAATAGCACCGCCCATTAATAATTTAATTATTGTACACATTATTATATATATTTAGGATGATAGTTTGTTTGTATCAGACTAACTGTTGGGAGTACGGCTTAACTTTTTTGTGTTAGAAATAAAAAACAAAGCTAATAATTAATTCTGTAGTAAACAGAGTGAGTTTATAGCCAATTAATTACCTTTAATTGCTGCTGTAACTCACTGTTCAGTCGTGCAAGAACTGTATTTGTTTCTTTGTTGCGTCGAATTGATGCCTGTATGGCTTTCTTATCTTTACCAGCTGATCTAAGATTGCAGAAAATAAATATATACGGTGATGTTCCTTTTATAGAAGCCATAAATGAATTAATTTAACGATTACTCATCCTCACTTAGAGACACAAGTTAGTTTACACCTTATTAAAGTGAATAACTATACTTATTCTTGCTTTACACAGTAAAATTCAGTGTCATCACATAACACATGGTGCCTTGTCATTCATGGGCATGCTTGCTTTAGTAGCACTACTAGCGGCAGCATGCCTGGGCGGGCCGTTCTTTATTTATTTAATATAGTTCGGTCGCAGCGGGGTAGGTGGCAGAAGGGGTTAATTGGTTGGCATTCAGCCGTGCGGTCGAAGCAATTATAGCTCCGACTGCTTTTTTTTCTATTAAATATGGCCAATTCAGAGGTGTGTGTTTATGAAGAAACACGCACCTCTGAATAGAACGTTTTAGCTGTTGTGACTTGCGCATCCGCTAAAACTCTGAATCAGGTCCAAATACTTATAGAGAAAGATAGAGGTAGTTGGTCAAAGAATGCACATGGTTTGTCATATAAGGAAAATTAAGAAATTACTTTATTAGACATGCATTAATAATTGTAAGATAAATAAGAAAAATGTGTGAATAAAATTTGTTGATGAACAGCCTATGAGTTCTTAATTGCAGTATAGTGTGGCTCTAATAGTGTACTATAAATAGCAGCAAATGGTCATTAATGTGCACGGCTTTTGTAAATACGACCAAGTATATTAAATAAGTGTAACTGGAAGATATCTATATTTGAAAGCTTGTTATCCAAGAAATACAGCAGAGGCAGACTCTCGATTGTAAGCAAATAGCCGTCTGTTTGCGTACAGCTGAAAACGGCAAGAAACATTTGCACACTCTCCAAATCAATAAGCCGTCGCTTAAAACTGCTACTGGCCATGTACAATCTCGTGCTGCAGTATTTGACACTGATAATAACTGGTGGTAATTGATCTTTACAACAATGTCACCTGCTCCACTACCTACCTATCATGTTCTATAAACCAGTTGGTTTGTCAACTTTATTTATTTTCTTTTAGGATGTTCTTGAAGAAAGGATATCATTGGAAGTACAACTGGAACAGCTGCGACCATTTTCACACCTTTAAATAGACTCGCGATCTGTGGAAACAGGCCCATCCACTTTGTAACAGACCCAGATTTTCAGTTCCACTTGATCCGAGCATTGCGATAATGATGTGCCTCTGTTCCTTTGCCATTTTCCTATGACTCTGTATTTGTTTAAACAACCATTTTTCTATTGATTAATTTATGCCAACCCTAAACCTCTTCTAGCATGCACATATAGTTCTGTTCACTATACACGTGTGAGAAACACAACTTGACGCTTTAAGTCTTATTTTATAATACAGTGCAAAGAGCACCTGCTGTACCTTGACCAATCAGATCTTTGCTTTAAGCAATCTACTTCAGTTAGACAATGAAAATAGATATCTCGCAGTGACTGTGATGTTTACACTATCTTACGAACTACGAATTGAATCATTTAGAAACATTTCATAGTGTTCAATGAATTCTAATCATGTCTAAGAGCCTGGAAAAACTAGTGGTTGTTTTATCTATCATGGTAAACCATCTGTTTTATACATTAAAGTCTGTGTATTAAACACAACATTTTTAATGTATAATATAGTGATGGTTTAGAGCCAGTACTATATTGGAAGCTTCTTGCTTCAGAACAGAACCCAATAGTGTTACCTTTTCAGTGTACTAAAAAGAAAATCAATAGAACTATCACTGCTATAACATATTAAGATAACAGATGTATTTTCTGTTTTTGCACGTCTGAAATATTAGATTCAACACTACCTTTGTCTGCGCATAAGGCAATTTTAGTTTGGCCATAACTGTCCATATTAAGTATGAAAATAAATCTGTGTAATTCTGGGTTATTTTTCACCTGGTCTGAAGGCCTTACTCTTGCTATAGACAGGCTTTACTAATAGCAACAACCTCCCTGAGTGTATCCTGCTCTTCAGGTCCATGTACTGTAATAGGGTTTTGTTCTATATTGTATGATAAACACCTTTTGATCTCATATGTAAATTTGCATTGAAAGCTGACTAACAGCAATTATTGTATTTAATAGCTTCTTCTGGCTGTGGGATCATAGATGTTAAAGAGCATGGATGTATCTCAGCAGAATCAGAACTAGCAGAAGTGTGATTTTTACACCAATAAAACAGCACAATATTTTAACCATTCTAGTCTCTTTATTCATTGCTCTGTGTGTGCTATATATAGCATTGCAGATATTTTATATATAGATATATATTGTTTTTTCTATAGGATCCCTTTATGGTAAGTAGACATTTGTTTGTTTTTTGCAAGATCCACACATGGTAAGTGAGTGTAAAGCTAAGTACGCACTGCATTAAATTTTTGCAATTTATGAAATAGTGCCAGTAATTTCAAGTCCCATTGAGCGTGACGATTCGTGTATACACACTGTCCGTCTTTTTTCATCTCTTATAACACTCTATTTCAAAGACCAGGAAGTGACTGCACATAAGAGCCACTATGGCCTATACAGTCTGCCTAGTTTTTAATTATAAACTGTACTGACCATAGACCCTATTTTACCCTCAATTTAGATTTTGAGACTTACAATATGGGTGATATTCACATACTGTGCATTTACAGCTCATTGGGCCATATCCAGAACTCGCTGGTTCCATATCTGTACTAGGAGTGCAGCGTGTACACAAGTGCGGTCACAAAAAAGTGTTTTCCTATCTTAGTAATGGGAAAACGTCCCTTTTGTGGAATTCCGGATCCGTTCTGTAATGATCATTTCTTAATACTGGCATGGATGGCTCTCTGAGATGCAGAAAGCCAAGTAAATTTTTCCTCTTCGGTCATAGCAGAACAAATCCAATGACGCTTTGGACCTTGTAAAATGAAAGCATTCTTTACATCTATAAAAGAGCAAAAAATAGAATTGTATGTGTTAGGATGTCCATAGCAATCTACTGCAAACTGAATTAAATTAAATATAAAAAGTGGTAATGTATACACTACACAATTGCAGAACAATGCTAGATGTTAAAGGAATCTTATATATACTTTCCACTTTTATACACTGGGCTAATATTTAGCAAACACCAGAAGCAGACATTTTCTCATCTAAACCAAAACTTGATAAACCTACAGTCAGCATTTCACTAGGAATCTGTGACTGCATTACATACGTGTACTAAGTTTGGCTTACACAATGTCTGTCTATGGCAGCTGTGGCTCTCCAGATGTGAAACCACGAGTCCTAGCATGCATTGACTGCATGGCCACAGCTAATACCTGACAAAGTATGCTGGGACTCGTAGTTTCACATCACCTGGAGAGCTTAGGTTTTCCAGGCCTGGTCTGTAAGTAGCAGACACACTTGTACAACACACTGTGAAAAAGCCTAGGAGGAATTAAAATAGATTAGTAAAATCTGTGCAGTTTTGGACCATTGTGTTAATTTAGCCTAAAGCTTTGCAATGAATTGCTAAAATAAATATTAAATGTCCCTAAATCAAATAAAAAACAATGCACTGTATTTAAACTTACATTTCGTGTCTGGAATGTCTTCTATGACTAATCGTGGCAGAGAAACAGATGCCATAAACGAGTAGGAGGTCTTTGATGTCCGTTTAAAAGGTATACAGGAAATATGCCGGCTGGATAGCACCAGTGCATCATTGAATAAAAAAAGGCTCAAGTCATTAACATGCTCGTAGATCCTGGTGTAAAAACATAAGAATACAATTCTTACAAAAGTGTGGCAATGATGCCTTGAAGGAAAGTACACTGTAGTATTTAATTTTTTGATAAAGATTTGAGACATGTAATTTAATGTACGGTAATAAAAAAAAAAGCATTAATCAAAATTACAGTTAAGAATGTAAACCTATCCCAAGGTGTCTAGTTCAATGGTAACATTGGTTAAATTGGACTGGATCCAGACTTAAGAAGGAGCTTGAAATTAAGGACCTGATTCGCACTTAAGAATCTTCTTAAAATAAGAACTTAAAGTCACACCTGGGCTAAACCATGTTGATTGCAGGGGAGTCATATTTCATCTGTTGCAAACAGTACTAGTGTTGAGAGGTGATATTTCCCAGCCCAAGTCTAAATAACAGTGTAATAGTAAAGCTGGTCAGTATC
Organism: Limnodynastes dumerilii; assembly: GCA_011038615.1. NCBI lineage: Eukaryota > Metazoa > Chordata > Amphibia > Anura > Limnodynastidae > Limnodynastes > Limnodynastes dumerilii. The sequence continues at coordinate 44,637 of WWET01002042.1, forward strand.
TGTGTGCAGTAAGCAATTCAAAGATATATCCCTGCATGCAAAGAATACAATTAAATTAATTCCCCCTGCAATCAACATGGTTTTGCCCAGGAGTGACTTTAAGTTCTTATTTTAAGAAGATTCTTAAGTGTGAATCAGGCCCTATATGAGGAACATATATAACTCTATACAACTCAATATGAGGAACATATATAACTCTATACAACTCAATATGAGGAACATATATAACTCTATACAACTCAATATGAGGAACATATATAACTCTATACAACTCAATATGAGGAACTATCACACTGTTATTTAAACTTGGGATAGGAAATGCCACCTCTCAACTCTAATACTGTTTGCAACAGATGAAATATGACTCCCTGCAATCAGTATTGTTTAGCCCAGGAGTAACTTCCCTAACTTCCTAAATTACAAGCTCCTTTTTAAGTCTGAATCCAGCCCATTGTGCCCAAATTCCAAACTAGCCTCAGAACAAAGACTGAAATTCAGTTGTTCTAATCAGCTCTGTCTTTCACATACTTGGGATCTGGCCAACTAGAGATTTTCCGTACAAGAAAGACTCTAATACTGGCTTATTGTAACCCAGAAATATTAAATATAACAAATTAATTAAAAACATTGGGCCTGATTCAGACTTAAGAAGATGCTTAAAATAAGAGAGGAAAGTCACTCCTGGGCTAAAACATGGTGATTGCAGGGGAGTCATATTTCATCTGCTGCAAACAGTATTAGAGTTGTGAGGTGATGTTTCCTATCCCAAGTCTCAATAACATGCAAAGAATACAATTAACTTGACTCCCCCTGAAATCAGCATGGTTTAGCCCAGGAGTGACTTTCCTCATTTTAAGCACCTTCTTAAATCTGAATCAGGCCCATTGAACAGGATTCAGACCTTGCAAAATGGAGATTATTCACTCCTTGAGAACCCTTGCAAGTTCACATGCACGCTTAATGCACTTCCATTGCAGATCTGGATGCTACAGAACCAGACTTCAGTAATGAAAGGGTTTCCGGCAGGATGCGTACAACGGGTACACAAGGTGAGCGGTTTGATCATTTATAAAGTAAGGAAGTAGTTAGGCCCTTGCGTAAAATCCAGAAATATTAGGGCAACGTCTTGGTATTGTAAGTCACTTATGGGAGTAAGGATCCTGCTGCAATCTGGTATCAGATCTCAGGATTCAGATCTCTGCAGTGGCAGCGTTACTTTTTATTCCAGGCATAGGCAATCTTTGGCACTGCAGCTCCCAGCAGAAACATAGCTGAAACCTGGCAAGGCATGCTGGGACTTGCAGTGCCTGCTCTATTCCTTTGTAGATTTATTATACAGGCGCATAATGGAACCAAACAGTTGACATTATTAGGTAAATATGTGGCACACGCATCATTTCAAGTACAAGACATAGTTGGGTTGATGATGAAGTTCAACATGTGGCCAGCAAAGCCACCAACAGCTGAGCCATAGTGCTTTGTTTTGGAAATATGTTACAGGAATTCCCATCACAAAAAAAAAAAAAATAAGCCAACACCGTAGTGACAAATTCCCAAAATGTGGGATTCATTGATGTCTATTCCATGTAACTCCCACAGAAAGTAACCTTCCACTGTCGCTCCCCTCACTGGGGCAGACTTTACACAACTACTTATGTGTGTCCCTACATACACCGATGCACATGGAACTGTTTAATGCGACCCCCACAGCCTGTTCTACGTGCCTAGCCACATCCCGTTGCATGGCTTAGACATGCCGGGTGATTCAATTAGCAGTCATGATGGGAAAAAGTTTGCGCTGCACTTTTTCCCATCATATATGGTATGAAAATGGGTGAATTTTTATGCGCACCTCTATTGGGTGTGCATAAAAGTCTCCCAAAAAATATTTGTGGAATTAGCATTGCACCGCAAATAACAGCGGTGTGAAGGTAATTGAATCGGGCCCGCGGAATTCATGGAATGCCTGCACGTTCATATGTCCTAGCATATGGAAGTCCTCTGTATGCTTGGACATCCGTAGCATAAGTCCCATAAGGTTATTCATTCTGGATCTGGCCCACTGTATATTAATTAACACACCTTTTGATAGTCACTTGTATTTGCATTACATACTGTGACAACATAGAAGTATATTCCGCATAAACAACAGATAACATAAGTGCTGCACTACCTTAGTGAGGCGCTAATATCTTCATCTGCACAATGGATTAGAGATACATCTTGTACATAAATTAGATGTCTGTTAGCCTCTATTAGATTCTGCAATAAAAAAAGGGAAAAAAATTACTAGGTTGAAGGTTGAAAAAAAAAAAACGGAAAAGAAGTCAGAATTAAAGACTAAACAATTGCAATTCTTTACATTGGAAAAATGTGCATCAGAGGTGGCCAAACACAAACAAATGTATGCACCACAAGAACAATCTTGTTATAGCAAAGACTGTGTAGGTGAAAAGTCCACATCAATAATCGCTGGACAAGAGAATCTCTCAATGTAAGCGTTGTTTGGGAAGTTCCTGTTGAGGGTTAGGTGGTCATGGTATTGGATTTAGTAATGTAGAGTGAATAGCATGTGAAGTACAGAGCTCATTTGCAAATAACTAACAACTGCTACTTACAGGACAGCCCTGGATCTTTCTCTGAATGTTTGTCAGCTCATTTTCCTTCTCCAAACTAGCCTTCAGCTGGTAAGTACACAATTTGTGTTAATATATTATATGTAACAGTATCAATTTCAGAATTAAAACATAAAAAAACAAATATATTATTTATATATAATTATCAACTTGATGGGTTTCTGTATTCATTAATAGGTTTTTATATAGTGCCATAATATTATGTAGTGCTTTATTATTTTAAACAATCATAGTCCTTACCCCACTGGAACTTACAATCTAACTTTCCTAACACACCCACACTTAAGCTTTAGTCCACAGCCAATTAACCTATCACCATGTTTTTGATGGGGGCAGAAACTGGAGCACCTGGAGGAAGTCCACGCAGTTAGAACATACAAACTCCCCACATATGAGGCCTTGTCTGGGATTAAAACTTTTTACCTAAGCATTGTCAGGCAGAAGTGTTAACCTCTGCCTGACAGTCATAGGGCCTGATCCAGAGGTACGATATAGCGCTGAGCGTATTAACGCTCAGCGTTACATCGCTGGCACCCCCCCTGTGCGGGCGTATGGCCCCTTCCTTACGCCGGCTGAAGGCTACCCTAGCTTCGCTCACACAGGAGCGTATGGCCTCTTAGCACGCCCCCCCACCCTCATTTACTTACCTCCCCCCGCCCACCAGCAGTAACGTGAGCGTAGGGACGCTGCAGGACGTCCCCTCCAGCGTCCCTACAACGCTACTATGGACTAATAGTGACGCCAGGCAACATCTGCCCGGCGCATGCGCATTACGGCTATTACGGCTATGGCCGCCGTACAAGCGACGGCGGCCGTAGCTCTGGATCAGGCCCATAGTGCTGCCCGAATCTGCACAATTTTCATATTTACCAATCTAAGTAATATACAATTATCTAAATAAATAACTGAATATGATTTGATTTAAAGGGATTATTAGGATCTTTAATATTGATTTGCATGGCAAGGTTATAGGGGATTTTATTACATTGAAATTACAGAAAAATTCATTCAGATCATAGCAAAACGTTGCAAAAATAACAGTACGTAAATATTTGACTGTATATGTGTTCCTGTCAAACACAATGTCTATTCTACTTCTGTATAAAGAGGCATGAGAGGACAGATTACTGGCTCAATATACTTATTGTTCATCTGTTCATATTGAAATAAATAACTGTGTTGAATGTGCAAGTTAACATGCTGTACCTCAATTGCAATGTATCTTATATGTTATGTTATGCTAAGATATGTAAGTTTGTGTTTTGAAATAAAACAAAAAACTAAAGTTTCAATAAAAAAAAGGGATAATTTATAAAAATCTGAGAAAATAGTCTTCTGTGAGAATACCAATAATTATTTCTTTAATTATCATGTTCAGTTTGTGTCATTGTAAGATGTATCATAAAATGAAAAAACATACCTGCCCAATATAATCCTTGTATTGCTTCATTAGCGCTATGGCTGAATTTAAATCTCTTCGATCAGGGTGTTCCGGAGATGTATGAAGACGGATAGCATACAAAAGATTCACATATTCTTCAAAGCGAGTAGAAGGAAAAAGTAACAACTCCTGTAAACTAATTATAGTTATCGTTAAAGATCAGTTCTAAACATTACCTACAACATAGGAGTAGAACTTTGCTCTAGGGTGCCCAGAGCCCCTCTTTGATATTGTATTTTCTGTGTAATATTAGCATTTAGGATTGTTTAAGCATCTATAGCTTTGCAATGGTTTGCGCATTTTTGTTTGAAATGAATTTACTTTTATTGTTAGTCTATGTTTATATTTTTATATTACCAATACTGAACGCCTATTTATTTTTGCCATTGTCTACATGTTTTCTCCTTATGTAATCACATTGTGCTTCACTGGAAAATATGACTATAGCAATGACATGAAATTGGACGTGTGTGTATACATACACTTTTATCCTATATGGCTATCAGAACAGTATATTTTTTGTACATTTGTGTTCATATTTAGATATCAAATGTGCTATAGAATAGAGAAGTATAGAATTACAGTAGAAGACAGCTATGTATGTGAAAATAAGCAATTTAGCTATATAACAATAACAATTTTTGTTCTGGATTTGCAAAATCATTATTTGTAGAATTAAGATTTACTAAAGCAGCCTCCAGAAAATCTACACCTAGAACTTTGTGTTTGTGAGAACTACAATTAAACAAAAAAAAAACAAAAAACTCGAGACATGGATGCATATTGAATTAAAATCAGAAAATATTGATGGATAAAATTGCACATGGCCTGTAAAGGTTACCAAAGTGTAGCATGGGCAATTTCCATGTAAAAATAAAACAAATTCATAGGTCTTACATTTGAAATGATACACTTACGTCATCATTTTAGTTAGAACTGTCTTATCATGCCTTTTTAAGAAGGCTCGGAAAATTGGTATAGCTTCCCGACACTACAATTGAAAATAATTACATATTAAGCAAGTTACATTATACATGTTTAAGTTTTAATAAAAAAAAAAAATCATAAAAGTTCACATGCAAGAGGAAGAACTGGGGTAACAGTCTAATTTACTGGCACCCACAATGCTCTACATTGTATTACTTTGTATGAAGGACCAATTAAAATACAGAATTTTTTATGGAGTTAATTCCTTGTTAAACACAACTATAACAAGCAATAATTGCAAGAGGTGCATTAGTGCAGCAGCAAGGACAATTATTCCTTGTGAAAATGATTTTTAGTAATTCCCTGCTCTGCCTGAGTGTGTGAGGTGCAGCTGTATGCAATGTATGATGTTTTCTGCTCTCATAATAGGTGTTTATCAACTATATATGGTATACTGCAGTTACATACAATATGTACCCTACCCAGTGTGTGAATAAACATCTCATCTCAAGTTCATCACTAAAAACAAATGTGTGTAAGTCAGGTCTATACTTAGGGAATTCAGATCAATATTCCTGATTTTCAATTGTTACATGAATGGGCAACAGTGTGATGGTTTTGGGGGTTAATGAATTATCATTTATATGTTTTAATGTTTGTGTTTTTCAAGGCTTATAAAGTTTCAGTTACATGTTTGTTTCCATGAATGGGTTGGTAGGGGCCCCTGTGCACTGCTTTCCCCAGGGCCTACTATGCTGTTAAGACAGCTCTGATAACCATTAATGTACTAACTTCATGGTAGGGTTGCTAATGCTCTTCTGCTTTCTCCACTCTCCCAAACCACTCCATCCCCCTTCAATACCTGTATCTATCCAACCTCCCTTTTATAACTTTAAGGTCACATCAGAATTACGCTACTGGGACACTACATTCAGACAGCTGTGCAGACATATTGGCAACAATCCAGATCTCAGCGCAAATGGTAGCGCATCCTGCGTGCCGTGCTTGCGTGCTGTAATGGAAGGTTTAATACATTCAATCCACATGAGCAAGTAAACGGGACATCTAGATGGTAAGTAAATAACGGCATGTGGCATACAGGTACAGCGCAGTAAGCTCCCTGCTGCCAGGTCTCCAAATACGCTTTGCAAGTGAAGGACTGTGTAATGTGTTTGAAAGGGTTAAAAACTGTTATAAATAGAACAAAAGCTTCAGTTGGTTTTATGCTTTAAAGCAATGAAAAAACTGAATTTACCGTATAATAGGAAAATATATAAAAAAAATAATAATTTTCTGTATAAAATAAACAATAACCACACAATACACTAGCAATGATTCCATATTTGTTTAATGTACTTAGCTGGACAACAATCAAACTGACGGGCACTAAATTAGCTTTTGAATGAGCTCCCCCATGACCTGCAGAAGGTGCAAATTTGTAGCATAAAGTAACGTTTGTTATGCCTGTGTTCTGACCAGGATCAGGTGCCCTTGCCTTGGCATGTACATTTACTATATACTTCCACCAATTCCCTTCCTTTACACACCCCTCAGAGCACAAGCTCAGGACACCAGGATTGCGCTATGATCTGAACCGGCCATGACTGCGTGCTCTTCAGTTCTGAGCATGTCCAATAGCAACAAAGAAACGTAACGTCAGTTGGCATACACTCAGATATGCATCAGAGCCAATTTGTCTCTGTGTCAATTGCTGCAGTGCCAGCTGGCTCTTGGATACTATCAGCATTCGTAGGGTTAGCACAGTGTTTGGTGCTCTGGGGATCATTTGATTTGCCTCTTCGAGGCAAAAGCAATCAACTTCCCAGCCAGTTCGGAACTGGCTGGAAAAGAACAGCCCTATAAATAATAGGCCATTTGCGACTGGGACCCACACCCATCAGCAGTACAGCTCCTCCTGCATCCCTTTCTTGGCTATTGTTTTCCATTAGCAGTGTACAAATAGTTTTGTAATCATTCTTGTCAACGTCAACTGTCTCCTGGTCATATCATCTGTCGAGTTATCTACTACAATGCATTAGCTACCTGGTAGTGGCAGTGGGCATCCTATAGGCTATACTGGTAGATGGTGCTTATCACCAATACTTTTACATTGACTTTTAAATTATCTTTTGTAACGTTAAAATAAATTCTTCTAAGAAATGCTATCGATTAAGAAACCCTCTTAATAGAAATGCCTTTTCCTACACTAAAATTGTAATATCCATATTACATACAGAACACTGAAAAATCAAGGTGTTCTATATTTATTTGAGGGGGATGCTAAAGTTAGGGACACAACTATACAATCATATATGAGATGGGATTTCTCTTACAATATCACTGACTACTGCAAATCCTAAAGAGGATGGCAATTCACTGACTACTGTAAATCCTAAAGAGGATGGCAATTCACTGACTACTGTAAATCCTAAAGAGGATGGCAATTCACTGACTAATGCAAATCCTAAAGAGGATGGCAATTCACCTGTACACACTATACCAATTTACCAGCAGAAATTAGATAATTATTTCTCCTAACAATCTGCCGAAACAATTGGGACTCCTCACTGTACAGATATCTGCCTATGCTGCACAGGAGCCTGCCAGAAAAGGACAAATGGTAATAAGTAAGTACAAACCCACATTAGTCTGACAATATACCATTGGGGATTGTGACTTTGTTTATAAAACCAAATCATCGTTCTTACTTCAAAAACATTTGCTCACAATCAAGACTGTGGGAGCGTATATACAGTTTGCAATACCGTTCGAAATGGACTGGACTTTTCGTAATCACACAATATAAAGCATATAGGTGTCTGTCGCTTGTTTTTGATTAATCAGTTTGTCAAATTAGCTTTTTATAAACCAATAGTGTTATGTTGACACAGTGGCTTTTATAAACATATGTTACCATTAATTAGTCTTTCTTCACTAAACATTTTGTATATTACATACACCACATGAGCAGTGGACATATTCCTTTACAAATGCAGCAATTTCTAGTGAAAATGTAATCTACCTTGTCAATGGTTTTTAGAATAACCGTGTAATTGTTGAAAAAATTGTTGTAGATTTTCAGTCGTGCTCCAAACTTCATAAAGACATCTCCCAAGCACTGTGCAGGTCCCCATTCCTGTAGTCTTTCTGCCAACTCCTTCAACAGTTGCCTGGAGTAAAAAAGAATCTAGTTATATAACATATAATATTTAATAAGCTTAAATAGAGACAAGCAGTTCGGGTACTGTGAAATACGACACATTCGAACTTTAGGCAGGTCGAACTGAGCCATGTCTTAGATCCTCCCACCAAATTTAAATAGGTCTCCTTCCTTCCCATACCCACCCTTACCCCCATCCATGTCCCACCCCCCTCCCTCGTGCCTTACCTCACTTCTGCAACCCCTCCAATCTAATCCAGATCACTCCTGTTCCCTCTCTCCTATTCTCCTGCACTCTCTGGAATGCCTGATCCATCTGCAACAAGCTCCCTGCCATCCATGACCTCTTTATCCCCAACTCCTACAATCACTGAAACCTGGCTCTCAACCTCTGATACTACTTCCCCTGCTGCCCTCTCCTATGGCGGTCTCTCATTGGGCCTGATCCAGAGCTACGACCACAAGCGAGCGTACGCTCATCGTAAGCGAAAATTCGTGAAAAAAACGCACTACGCATGTGCAGTATGACAACTTCCGGTCGACCGAAGGACATGAGCGTACAGCGAGCGAATTTTCAGCGTATTTTTCGCTCAAGGGGCGTGCGTTTTTTACGACGATAGTCTGGACGCTCGAGTTACTACACAGAGACGGGGATAGCCATTTAAATTGTACAGTATGGGCGTGCTAAGCCCAGTACGACCAGCGTATCGCTACGAAAATTCGCACGTACGCTGGAAAATCTTAGGGTAGGGTTCAGCCGCCGTAAGCAGTTACAATCAATCGGAGTGTTATGGGCGTGAAAGTTTTTACGCCCGGGCGTACGTTCGCTACGCTCGCGGGCGATTGCGGTCGTAGCTCTGGATCAGGCCCATTGTCCCACACCCCTAGGCCTTGCGAACGCCCTGGCGGTGGAGTGGGCATCCTCCTCTCCCCTTCTTGCACATTTAGTGTCATACCCCCTGAGCCCTCTCTCACTTTCATCTCCTTTGAGGTCCACTGCATTCTCATCTTCTACCCCATCCATCTCCATGTTGCTGTTGTCTACCTTTGGATAACGTTGGAGCCTGGCTCCCCCACTTTTTGTCTTCTGACCTCCCCACCCTTATCCTAGGTGACTTCAAAATCCCCGTTGACAACCCCTCAGACCCCAGCACCACAAAACTTCTTTCCCTCTCCTCCTCCCTTGGCCTATCACAGTGGACTTCAGCAGCCACCCACAACCTGGGCCACTCCCTTGATCTCGTATTCTCACGCTCATGCTCCCTGTCTGATTTCTCCCTCTCTCCCTTCCCCCTCTCTGATCATCATCTTATCTCCTTCTCCCTCTCTTCCTCCACCTCTCCTTCCCCATCACCCAATCTTATTCTTTCCCAAAAAAAACCTCAGTTCCCTTGGTGTTGCGGCTTTCACTTCATCCCTTGATCCCCTCCTTGCACCCATTTCCACCATATCCTGCCCCAATCTAGCCACCTCTCTCTAAAATAATGCCCTCTCCTTTGTCCTTGATGCTACCTGCCCTCCCTCCTCTGTCTCCCTTCGCCACGGCAATCCACAACCCTGGCACTACCCTCTCACTCGGTTCCTAAAGAAATGCTCCCGTGCTGCGGAGCACCTCTGGAGGAAGTCCCGTTCCCTTGCAGACTTTCTCCACTTTAAGTTCATACTCTTTTAGCTCTGCCCTCACACTCACCAAGCAATCCTTCTTCAAGTCCCTCATCCTCTCCCAATCATCTAGCCCCGCCAACCCCTTTGCCACCTTCAACTCTCCTCTCTCCCCCCTCCCTCTCTTCATTTCTGCCACTGACTTTGCCACCTTCTTTACTTCCAAGATTGACTCCATCAGGAGCTGCATCTCCTCTACCATCACCTCTCCTGCATCTCAATCTCCACCCTCTCATCCCCTCCCTAGCCACCCACCAATGTCTACAAGATAATCGTCTACCTTGCTGACCACTCCATCCTGGATCCTACCCAATCTGGGTTCTGAAACTGCCCTGACTAAGGTCACAAATGATCTCCTTTCTGCCAAATCAAAGGGCCACTTCTCCCTTCTCATCCTCCTAGATCTATTGGCAGCCCTTTATACCGTTGATCACCCTCTCCTGCTCCACACCCTTCGCTCCCTCGGCTTCTCTGGCACTGTCCACTCCTGGTTTTCCTCCTATCTCTCGGACCGCTTCTTCTCTGTAGCAACTCCAAGCTCCTCCTCCCCTACTACTCCTTTTCCCGTTGGCATCCCCCAGGGCTCAGTTCTTGGTCCCCTTCTGTTCTCACTCTACACCTCCTCTCTGGGTGACCTCATCAGCTCCTTTGGCTTTCACTACCACCTCTATGCTGATGACACTCAAATCTATCCTTATGCTGACACTCAAATCTATCCTCTCCTGACCTCTCCCCCGAACTTCTGTCAAAAGTGTCAGATTGCCTCTCAGCCATCTCCTAATGGATGTCCGAGCGTTTTCTGAAGTTTGGACAAAACGGAAATCGTAATCTTCCCTCCTTCACGTATCCCCTCTACCCCTACCATCTCTATTACTATTGGTGACTCCACATCTATTCCTCCACCAAAGCCGCTGCCTGGGCGTCCTTAACAACTGACGCCACTAAAACGCTCATTCACTCTCTTGTAATCTTCTGTCTGGACTACTGCAACATTCTCCTCTCTGGCCTCCCTCTGGTCCATCTCACACCACTACAATCTATACTAAATGCCGCATCCAGACTCATCTTCCTCTCCCAACGCACTGCCTCCACCTCCCCTCTCTGTCAATCTCTACACTGGCTTCCAGTCTCTTTCAGAATTCTCTTTAAGCTCCTCACCACAACTTACAAGACTTTCTCCCCCTCCACCGCTCCCTACCTCTCCTCCCTTATCTCCATCCACACTCCCTCACGTCCACTCCGCTCCGCTGGTGACCGCTGCCTCAACTCCAACCTTATTACCACTTCTCACTCCCGCATCCAAGACTTCTCCCAGGCCGCCCCTCTCCATTGGAACAACCTACCACATCCTATCAGGCAATCCAGCACACTACAATCCTTCAAACGCTCCCTTAAAACCCACTTCTTCAGGCTAGCCTGTCCTTCCTCCACCTAAGCTTACTTGTCCTCCCCATCTTCACCAATGTGTCTACTGTTTGTTCACCCTCTCTCACTTAGCATGTTAGCTTTACGAGCAGGGTCCTCCTTCCTCCTGTCATCATCCCTCTACCCTGTCATCTCTTCCTACCTTTTTCTCTCTACTGTCTATCTCTCTCCTTATTCATCTGCTCCTACACACTTATCCAGCATCTTTATTTTCCTTACATATTGTTTTGATATTTCTGTATTGTATTTAATTTTTTCTTTATACGTGTATTGTATTCCTTCATATTTTTTACCCTCTGTTAATTACTGTATTCTATATGGAACTATTGTCTTTGCTATTGCCTATTGCTATTGGATACTGTGTGGCACTTTATAAATAAACGTTAATAATAATAATAATAATAATAATAATAATAAATACTGAGCAGCACGGTTGGTCACTGAGCAGCTGAGAGTGTGGATCGCTGTGAGATGATACATTGAGCAGCGATGTTGGTCACTAAGCTGCGGTGAGCAGCTGAAAGGGTGGAACAGTGCAAGAGGCTATACTGAGCAGCGACATTCGTCATTGAGCAGAACACTGCAAGATGATACACTGAGCAGCATTGAGGAAATATTACAAGCAAATAAAATCTCACTGCACATCAAGGATATTCCATCCAATGGCTATTGGTGTTTAATCTCTATTAGTAAGAATATGTGCTCACAAATTTCCATTATTACAGATCGTGGATCATCATGTTTGAGCACTTTTCATTTATTTCAGTTATTGTAGAATTGGAAACTTCACTAATTACCACAACTGTTGCATTATTAGATGTTTTATTATGAGTGACATTATGGCCAGTGACATTATTTCATTTAAATGTGCTGACTTTATCTGGTACCTAAATGAATATTGATATTTTTGTGAATACATTTTTTTTTATATGATGTTCACCCAGCGATTTTTTGTAATATATTCATTTATTTTTTGAGATGTGTATACCAATCTCAGCCATCTGGGGTACAAGTTAACTATGCCATAAAAGCACAAATAGATACAACTTACTATATATATTTTTGTTATTCCAAACTAGTTTATAACTTATAGGCAACATTAAGGGCCAAAGACCTGATTTATTAGCGGTGACCCTCTTGCTTTTTCTTTGTGCTTATAATATTATATAAGTTATAGGTGAGCTGTCTTTTAGGACAAGGACCTAATGGTTGCTGGCCCTAAAAATGATAAGGTTTTTTAAGACAGAAGTCTTCGGTAACAGTTGCGTTTGCCCCTATCTGTGTCACATGGGACACAATTAGACCGTTTGTGACACCTGTCTTAACGCCATCAGTTACAACCATCATTATCAAAATGAAAATCATGGGAATGACACTCCAGCCAAATAATAAAGCAACATGCAAATCCCACATTAAAAATGAAGCTGTCAAATTTACACCTATAAAGTCGCCTTGTAAAAAGACAATTTTGTTAGGTCTCAATGGTGCAGAGTATGGGTACTACAGTTCCTAGAAACAGTACCTACCTTTGAACTGTGGTCCCCCACTCTTCATCTACTACTGCCCGCCTTACCCTCGATGCCCGCCACTACTTCTCCGCCAACAGCTTCAAATACAGAGCCTCGGCCCTATGCAGGATATTAGCGTGCCGTGGCTCTCTGTATGATACTGCTTGGGAGTAGTGCAGGAGGGGTCAGTCTAAGTCACCATCCATACTCACGGAGAGCGAATACGGCTGACCCCCCACTGTTACTACTGCCCCTGTGGCATCATTCATCAGGGCAAAGCACATGCAAGTGAACAGCTCAGGTAAACCAATATAGAGGATGCAAATTAATTTCAATTCTTTTGCAGCGAAAATACTTTATTTTTGCTCAAAGAATTTGAATATTGCATAGCTTTATGTTTAGTCTTTGAGAAACTTCACCTCTCAATTCTAATTCTGTTTTCACGCTTTAAATTTGCCTCCACTTGCTCAGGTCTACACTTGCACAGGTTTTGCCCTTCATAGAAGGTGTCAGTGCAGCTCTGGACCCAGAGCCACGACTTGATAATGAAGTACTGTAGTAGATGGACTGTGGCTCTGTATTTAAAGCTAAAGCTGCTGGGCAGTAGTAGCGGCAGGGATATGGGAGTCATGGAATCATTAGTATATGGAAGAAAAAACTGACAATAAACATTGTACGTACTTGTTGACCTGTAAAATATTGAGGATATCTGAGAAGATGATCTGCACATTAGAGATGCTTAGAATAGCACGGTTTGAAGACAGAGCAGATTTCAGCGGGGCAGCGTAAACGTCTCTGATCATCTCTAGGACTTGTACGTATTGTCTTTCGCTCCTCAGGATTTCTCGAGCATACCTTGACCGTTTGTCTCCTAGATCTGCCATTAGCTTATTATCCTGTATGGACAGCAAAAACATTTTTTATACATTTTTTTTTAATACATTTTATACAAACATTTTTTTATACTATTGTACTATGGGGCTATTTTGACTAAAAAACGAAATAATAAACCCAACCCCAAAAATATCTTATTTAAACTTACCAGCAAAGTGATCTGGTGGAACACAGATTCAGAATGACATTGAGGCAGAGCAGCCTTATCAGATGATATCCCATCTTCATGCCCTTCTGCCTGCTGCAATATTTAGCACAAAACTATTATTAATCGGCTTTCCAGCATTCTCACAGAATTCTGCATTTATCAGTTTATTAACTTTCTCCTAAAATTGCTACTAAGTTTTAGACTTTATTTTCTGATGGTCATAACGGGTGTGGGTACCCGTCGCAAACGCCTCTATTTTAATAGGACCGTTCTCTCCCAGCCAGTTCTGAAACAAGATGCTCCGAACAGCAAATATCCCCAACCCTTTCCCTAATCCTTACCCTAACCCTTCCCTTCTATTAGCCTCACCCTCCTTTCCCTGCAGCTTGACCCTAACCCTCCCCCACAGCCTAACCCTCCCTTCCCTGCAGCCTGATCCTAACCTTAACCCTTCTCTTCTATGGCCCTAACCCTCACTTCCCCAGAGCCTAACCCTAACCCTTCCCTTCCTTGCAGCATGACCATAACCCTCCCTTCCCTGGCCTGATCCTAACCCTAACTCTCCTCTTCCAGGGCCCTAACCCTCCCTTCCCCAGAGCCTAACCCTAACCCTCCCCCTAACACGAAAAGTTCCCGGAGAGGTTACTCAACTCTTCTGCAGTGCTTCCGAAAATGAATGCGTGAGTATGCTGATCAGCATACTCACCCATTCAGGAAAAAAAAATCTAAAATGGCTGCTATTCAAAATAGAGACAGAACTTTCGGCTGTCTCTACTTCAGAAAGACAGCCATCATAGCGGGGACTCCCACCGTTCATAACAATATTTTATAACTGCAGTGATATGTAACTACTGCTTTTGTGTATGATATGAAAGTGCTCTGAAAGAGAACACAGTAAAATGCAGATTGAGAAAATCTTTACAGATTTTTAAGGAAACAAATGTCTTATAATAAAAAAAAGCAAGAAAATTATTATCATTGTTCACACTACTGTTTCTTTGTAACCTTTAAGAATGTTGATAGTGTCTCATCTGTATTCCCTTCTGACAACAAGAGCTGCTTCTTCTTGTTACATTTTTTTAATAGAAAACCAGAAAGGAATTCCAGTGGGTGATCCTACAACCAAGAAATAAAGATGACTGTACATTGCCTGCATTAAATTAGCTAAAATGACTATTAAAAGGACAGCAATCAAAAGAGTCTTTATTACTTTCTAGATAGATAGGGAGATAGATAGGTTGGCCGATTGCACTGAAAATTATGGTACTGCACATACGGAAGTCAGCAGATGCTGAGGTACTTATTTGTGACCCTGGGCCTCTCGCGCTATATTGGTACTTTTTGACACTCAATGATGATTGATACACAATAAAGTCAACTGTATAATTGCCAAAAGGGTTTTTTAACAACAAATGTTATGTACACAGGGGTACCATACCAACAGATAAGTTTGCTGGTTAACTGGTATTTAGTCCATCAGCATAGCAATACACACACACGTAAAGTTGGTGTACAAGAACTGATTGATAACTATGAAATAAGTTCAATTCTCATAAAAATAATTTTCTAATTTAAATGAAGCCTCCCTATTGTGCAGGAACATTTACCTAGGCAGTTGTGGATGAATGTGCATAATATATAATATTGTAGCCTCCTGGTGGCAGGTCTTTGCTGTTTAATAACAGTAATGATTGGCAAAGTTATAAAGAATATTTTCAGTTACTTACATGTTTATCCTTACAGAGTTCCACTAAAGCCTCAGTCAAAGCTTCAGCTATCTCTTGATTGGTTTGCACCTTTACCATGGGCATGGTATCAAACATGAACTGCCCTATACACAGAAAACCTATTACAGTTTGCTTGCTATAAACATATACACTGCATTAAGCAAACAAGCAGGGAAGAGTTTAGGTTCTTAAAATGTTAATATAATTTTTTTTTATTAAATAAGGATGTTTATAGTGTTACTTTCTTCAATATATCCTAAATAACTGGTATAAGTGGAACAATGTGAACACAAGCATTAATATTCACACTGATAAATGACACTTTACCTATTATCCTCCCGGAAATATTTTTCTGGAGATCTCCGATGTACAGTTTCATCTGCTTTCTGATCACGTGCAGGGCATCCTCCATAACACTGGCCAGTCTACACCAAGTCTGCAGTTTCACATCAGTGAAGTATAGAAATGGAGGGGATTCATTCATATTAGGACCAATCCACCATTCACTGACAACTGACGGGACACACAAATCATTGATGTTGTGTAAGACATGGAATTCATAAATGTATGTTGTCCATAAGAATCGATTATCTCCTCATGTCAGTTTCATTTTTGGGAACATCGGGCTTGATTCAGACTTAAGAAGGAGCTTAAAATTAGGAGAGGAAAGTTACACCAGGGCTAAACCATGTTGTTTTCAGGGGAATTCAAGTTAATTGTATTCTTTGCATGTAGGGATATATCTTTGAATTGCTTACTGCACAGAGATACTGACCCGCTTTACTATCACACTGTTATTTAGACTTGGGCTGGGAAACATCACCTCTCAACTCTAATACTGTTTGCAACAGATGAAATATGACTCCGCTGCAATCAACATGGTTTAGCCCAGGAGTAACTTTCCTCTCTTAGGACCGGATCCAGACCTGCGCCCGACAGGTCACTTACACACGCAAGGTGCGTAAGTGGCCTGTTTTGACTGGACTGCATGTGCCCTCCAGATGTTACGCTAGGGTTACACTCCCCTCTCTCTCGGACGGACAGACCATTGCACGTTCGGAGAGCGTGCGGGGGTCTGGATCCAGCCCTTAATTTCAAGCTCCTTCTTAAGTCTGAATCAGGCCCATCATTATTTAAAGTACATCTACAGTAATGAATTAGACAAAATTATTCCATCTCTTAACTGATTGTATCCTAGTATAATTGTAAACACAATTTGTTGTTGTTTTTTTAAGTTTTATTTTTTATTATTGGAGTACTGACATGAAAGATAAAGCACAAAACAGCATTA
Organism: Limnodynastes dumerilii; assembly: GCA_011038615.1. Lineage (NCBI taxonomy): Eukaryota > Metazoa > Chordata > Amphibia > Anura > Limnodynastidae > Limnodynastes > Limnodynastes dumerilii. Next base: position 61,456 of record WWET01002042.1, read on the forward strand.
CAGTAAGGTTATGAATAGGATGTTTTGAATGCAATATACACAAACTGTGAATTATTACTTGCATGTTGCAGAATCCAAACTGCCATATTAACACAGAGAGGGGTTAGAGTCACTGACTTTTAATGATATGGGGGAGTTGTGGGTGGGGGAGGGTCGTTTGGAAGGTTTCTGACTTCATATCAGGTGCTGTATCTAAACGTGTGAATTTGTGTTTTGATACAAGGATATAGCATATCTATAAGATTCTTTCATGTCTCATAGAATGTCTTGGTTCATGATTTTTTTTTTTTTACATAGGAAGGCTTAAATGCAATTCATTCAAAATGCAAAGAATAACTTGTTCTTAAAAAAGAGACACGGATGGGGGCTACTCCTTTATTCAGAGCTGAAGCATACTTTTCCTAGCTGCCACATAACCATTATTCACAGCCTTTAGTAACCCTGGGTAAATGTTCCTAGAACTGCCCATTCTGTGGATAAAGGGGTGCAATTTCATAAATGTGTAGATAAATTGTGAAGTGTAACACATGCCTCCAATCTTTTAATATAAGGGCAGTTTCACATCTCTAACAAGACATTCTGTATGTTTCTAAGAGTAACAATGAGGCATGCAGGGCCAATATTATCCACAGAAAGATCTGGCAGTCAATAGGGCTCTTCACCAGGTGGGCCTACGTGTAAAAAAAAAAGGGTGGCCAAGACAGGGCCCCAGTTTTTTATTATTGGAGTACTGACATGAAAGATAAAGCACAAAACAGCATTACAGTAAGGTTATGAATAGGATGTTTTGAATGCAATATACACAAACTGTGAATTATTACTTGCATGTTGCAGAATCCAAACTGCCATATTAACACAGAGAGGGGTTAGAGTCACTGACTTTTAATGATATGGGGGAGTTGTGGGTGGGGGAGGGTCGTTTGGAAGGTTTCTGACTTCATATCAGGTGCTGTATCTAAACGTGTGAATTTGTGTTTTGATACAAGGATATAGCATATCTATAAGATTCTTTCATGTCTCATAGAATGTCTTGGTTCATGATTTTTTTTTTTTTACATAGGAAGTCTTAAATGCAATTCATTCAAAATGCAAAGAATAACTTGTTCTTAAAAAAGAGACACGGATGGGGGCTCCACCTTTATTCAGAGCTGAAGCATACTTTTCCTAGCTGCCACATAACCATTATTCACAGCCTTTAGTAACCCTGGGTAAATGTTCCTAGAACTGCCCATTCTGTGGATAAAGGGGTGCAATTTCATAAATGTGTAGATAAATTGTGAAGTGTAACACATGCCTCCAATCTTTTAATATAAGGGCAGTTTCACATCTCTAACAAGACATTCTGTATGTTTCTAAGAGTAACAATGAGGCATGCAGGGCCAATATTATCCACAGAAAGATCTGGCAGTCAATAGGGCTCTTCACCAGGTGGGCCTACGTGTAAAAACAAAGGGTGGACAAGGACAGGGCCCCAGTCAGGGGACAGGGTGTGGCTTTCCACTAAGAGCATCAAAATGAAACATACGTGGGGGAAAATTGGTCCCAGATTTATTGGTCAGTTCCTATTAGATTAAACTAATTGCCCTCAGGTTAAAAATTCCTACCAATCTCAGGACCACTAGCACGTTTCATGTTTCTCTCCTTAAACCCTTTATTTATACTGACCAGAGATATTTTTTCGCTCCATTTCTGCAATAAAATATATCATCATTTTGCTCGCATCTATTATATACCTTTTTGCCTATGCAAATATGACATTCAGTATCATTTGTGTGTGTATAGTGGTCAAAGTTTTTTTTTATATTTTTGTATATCTTCGCTCTGATTATTTTATAAGCCTTTTTAATTCTACAGTTATTAAAAGTTCAAATTTAAAGTCTTATTTTTTCACATTCTGGAAATGTTCCAATCTATTCCGATCTATACGTAGAGTTCCCAGGCTAACATAACAGAAATACTTTGGTCTTCCCGAGGCACCTATGTTTGCTAATAGGTGGTGACAGCGCCGCAAACCGTCCCCTTTTTTTTCCATTGTTTACTGCATACTGACTTTAGGGCAGTATACGGGATGCACCCCCGCAACTCTTCATTGTATATAATTGTCAATTAATGTCAGATACCTTTATATACATATTTTTTATGGAGATGAATGACAGTCTTTCTCTCGTGATAGCTAATCATTTTTTTTGTTATTTAAGAGGAGTGAGCCAATGATCTCTCATCACTCCAGGGGGGTTTCAGTTACCACCACCTTTCCCTCCTATTTTTTTGGGATACTGAAACGATCTCACTGGTGCGACCATCAATGTCCACTGCAGGGTATTGAACAATCTTATACATGTCTGTCTTAGACAGCAAGAGGGTCCCGGTGCAAGTCTACTATCTAAGGGTGCAGCTCATGGGGGACTTGCTGTGCTCAGAGTCATTTACACACAAATTTAAATCATATAGAGTCCTATGGAGGGGGGATTTGAGCACAAATAAGGAGAAATATAGAATGACCCATAATCATTTTACTCAATTATCCCCTATAATAATAGTCTATATACCTCTGATGAAAGCTTGTTATATGTACAAAGCTGCTCTGACAGCTTTCAAGGTATACATTAAAGCTGTCAGAGTAGCATAGTACATAGATATACAGCTGCAGCTATTGCATGCAGTAATACAGATAAGAATCAGCCGAAGCCGTGCTTCACACAGCACGGATTCAGCAGATCTCTGTCTGTACTACTCCTGCAATAGCCCCTGCTGTATATTTATGTACTATGATGCTCTGACAGCTGTAAAGTATACCTGCAAAGCTATCAGAGCAGCTTTGTACATAGATATAAAGCAGCAGCAGCAGCTTTGAAGAACAGGGAGCAATTCAGCTTGCTGATTGGCTCCCTTTAAATTTCGGGAGCTTTCTCCCGATTTAAATCAAACATGTAAAAAGATCAAATAATCGCACCATAGCGTTTCTTGTGCGTTTATTTTGCGTTTCAAAAACTTATCTGTATCATACACTAGAACGATTATTTGCCCGATCACCCGATAATTGGATGATCGGGACGATTCATGTTCTGCTTATTTTAAGCACACACCACACATTACAATCTAAAATCACTTACTATGTTGGTATGACCCTGTGCTTATTCCAGTTGGGCAACAGAACATGATACCAACTAACTGAGAAAGATTCTCAAGAATTTCCATTCCAGACTCTGTAATATAAGATTCATAGAATGAGGTTTCCCCACTAAAGCGTATCGTTCATAACTCATTTCTGTACATGACACAATAGCACAAGATTGCACCTTGCATTTACACAGAGTAAAAGAAGAAATTTAATAGAACAGTCAACAGCATAATTATCATATACATTTTCATTAATATTGGTGCAGTTCCCAAAATAGCTAGGCATTAATCACTGGTACACTTTAAAAGACATTGCAATTGAATATAAATAAACAATAATTTATAAAATAAAATGGACCTTATCCATAATTAAGTGCAAAGGCTAACGTTTGTATTATGGCACCCGTGGCCAGGACCCTACCTTATGTATTCCACACACATCTCTGAAAACTGAATTGCATGGAACGCAGCATCGGACATAAGAGCGAACTGGAGACTCTCAATGATGGGAGCATTAAACTTTATTTTGTGTGTGGTTTTCTTTTTTTTTAAACAAACTCACCCACAGAAGCATTGTGCCTTCACTGCCAAACAAGGGCCTGGGATTCACATTTATAAAAACCCTGTTATAGTATAAACTTATTAAGGCTGTGTTTAATTAAACATATAGGACCAGATTTATTAAATTGCAGGAAAGGAAAAGTGGAGATGTTGCCCATAGCAACCAAACAGATTCTACCTCTCACCTTCCTATTACATACTAGAAAATGTGAGCTAGAATCTCATTGGTTTCTATGGGCCGACATCTCCACTTTTCCTTTCCTGCAACTTAGTATATCTGGCCCATAGCATGAGAATGATCTAGCATCATAATGAACACCACTGAAAATGTGAACTCTTTCCTCTTTTCATTCCAGAGTCCTACTACTTAAATCCCGATGTTCAAACTTACTGCTGAATCAAAGCTAAGAGATGTTTTTTATGGGTCATAAAATTGGCCCTAAGAATCTGTTTGGGTTTGAATTAAAAGCTGCAGATAATTTTAGTGCCCTTCTTGCATTCATCCATTCATACATACATACATAGATAAACAATAAAATGTGTACCGCACAGCATTGAAAAATAGTTGCTGTCTCTCTATTTATGTAGGCTGTATTAGCAGTATTTATAGAGACGGGTGCAAAATGCGGTATAGAAACATACATTAGTACCAATCCCAGATTGCTATCAGAGGACAACAATTTGGGAAAAAAAGAGAAAAAGAACCGCATCTAGAATGCACACCTTAGCAACTTAAAATATAACTCTTATTAGTCATGTTTAAAATAATTGATTATAATTCATGAATAGTTTAGTTAGAAAAGCTTGCAAAATATCAACAATTAATTATGACATAGTAGATCAGCTGCAATACTGATTGTGGGAATAATTGCCACAAAAAAGAAAAAAAGGGGGGAGACCAACGGCAAAAAAGAAAGAGTTAGTGAGCAGGACCATTATATAAGAGACATTATATATGGCTGCATGTCCAAACAATGTATTGGAAAGTAAACATGCAAAAATTATTATATAGCCATAGTGGTAAAAAATATCCTACAAAAGCATCAACACAGCATCTCCAGAGCGTCATATGCATATATAGAAGTCATATCTGATGAATAGGTACGGTAAGGTAAGGTCCCCCTTTTTTTTCTTTTTTTGTGGCAATTATTCCCACAATCAGTATTGCAGCTGATCTATTATATCATAATTAATTACCGTAATTGTTGATATTTCGCAAGCTTTTCTAACTAAACTATTCATGAATTATAATCAATTATTTTAAACATGACTAATTAAAAGTTATATTTTAAGTTGCTAAGGTGTGCATTTTAGATGCGTTTCTATTTTCTTTTTTTTTCCCCAAAAATTTTTGTCCTCTGATAGCAATCTGGGATTGGTACTAATGTATATTTCTATACCGCATTTTGCACCCATGTCTCTATAAATACTGCCAATACAGCCTACATAAATAGAGAAACAGCAATTAATTTTCAATGCTGTGCGGTACACATCATTTTGTTTCTCTAGCATCACCAAAGGGGCGTCCAGACCAGCACTCGCTCCGTGACAGGACGCACCAGAGGAAACGCTTCAAACTTACAGTGTGGTCACATGTGACAACAAATTCAAATAAATAAAAATCGTTAATAATAATTAGTAGTGAACATATACAGTCACAGATAGATATGTTGCTAACAAATATACAATGTATAAATACACCTAAAGAAAACATGAGAGGTTCCATTCCTCATTTAACCCTTTAGGTGCCAGACTCTCAAATAAATGAATTAGTCTTGCTTCTTTCCTGAGTAGCAAAAGTCCCCTATCACCTCCCCTTCTCAAAGTTGGAATCTGGACTAGCGGCATACTTTTGAGATCCCTCAGTGTGTGCCCAGACTCCAAAAAATGTCTTGCTACCGGTGGTGTCTTGTTGTCAATGTTAGAGTAAGCTTTTTTAATGGATGACCTATGTAATGCTAGCCTCTCTTTTAACATTCTAACTGTCTTGCCTATATAGTTTTTATGACAGGGACA
>WWET01002042.1:67292-81809 GCA_011038615.1 Limnodynastes dumerilii
GACCCCTCCCCACAGCCTGACCCTAACCCTCCCTTCCCCACAGCCTGACCCTAATCCTCCCTTCCCCGCAGCCTAATCCTAACCCTCCCTTCCCCACAATCTAACCCTAAGACCCCTCCCCAGAGCCTGACCCTAACCCTCCCCTTCTATGGTTCTAACCCTAACCCTCCCTTCCTAAGAGCCTAACCCTAACCCCCCCAACACTAAAAGTCCCCGAAGAGGTTACTCACCTCGCCGGAGCTGTCAGTGTCGGTCCTGCGAAAATGAAAGGCTGAGTATGCCGATCAGCACTTATTCATAAAAAAAATTCTAAAAAGGCTGCAAATTCGAAATAGAGACAGCCGAAAAGGAATTTTCATCTGTCTCTATTTCTAAAAGCAGCCCATCACAGCGGGGACTGCAATTGCATACATACATACATACATACATACATACATACATACGTTTACATTTTACTGTAGCTTGTTAAAATATAAAATGTTTACATTACCTTCTGTTGTAGTGACCTTACCTGATGCTGCCAGGGGAACAAACAAGTCAATATGGCCGCCATTTTTTTTCACTACCACACAGCTCCCAAGCTTTTCCCAGAAATCTCTAATGTCAGGATTGAGGACATTCTGAGAATTGATTGTGACACCTGTATATATAAATATATATATATATATATACACACACGCAAAGATATCAGTGCACCATTACTATAACTAAATAATTTATATATTCAAATTAAATTAAAGCAATCTTCATTAATTATTGTGTACATACATAAAAGACAATTTACCTAAAAAGTTTCCACTCAGGCTCAGGATAAATAGCATAATTTAAACTATTCCAATTGTTGAAGATGTACTATTTGCTATGAATTATGACTAGATCTTTGATTTATGAAAGACTTGGAACATTGCATGCCGAAGTCAGAGGAGGGTAAAGGTGAGTTGGTAAAGGCAGAAAGATAAGGCACAGCTGTCTCTGTTAGAGGTGGGCACAGTTGTGTGAGTGCAGACATCAGTGAAGGGCAGAAGTGCATGGATGATGGCACATGGGTTCAGTATCCTATAGAGGACATTGGTGTATTGGAGAAGAATTACGAAGAGACCTTGGTACATTGATTCATAAGCCATGATGGACACATCAAATAAATAAGAATGAAAATGGTTCTCTGACTTACAGCAATAAAGATTTTATTAAGGGACTCTGTCCTTTATCTGCAGATATAGAGCCAAGAACAAAAAGGAGAGCAAAAAGAGAAAGAGTTGCAATTCAAACGTGTTTGGGCTATTGCACTAAACTAAACTAAGACTTCCTAAACAATAGAAAACAACTGTATCAGCTTGTGAATGGATCTCCTATCATAAGAATCTCTGTGTAAAAAGCTATTTCCTTGCTATATGCATTGTTTCTTTTGTAACATTTATTTGCTATTTTTAGCTGCATGTCTGATCAAAGCTGACCTGTATATAAAGCTTCATTACCCTGCTTCCCATTTAGTACGAATCTGTCATCCTGGGTTATTGCACTTGAGTTGTTATACATGTTCTCCTGACCTGTCCCAGGATTACACATTTGTCTGCTGTAAAACTCTAGTCCACATCCATTTATTTCAATATGATATCCCAGCACCAGCCCTCACCCTGTAGTAAGTGTATCTGCTGGGAATCCCCATTGGTGACAAGCCCAATGCTTTGTGCTGTGCGTCCATCCAGTGCCTTCTCCACATAGAAGAGGAGACTTTCAGGTGTTGTCCCACTGAAGTCATAAACAACAGGTATCACATTAGGCTTCACACTCGCAAGAATAACCTGCAGAGACAATTAAGAACAATTTACTAACATTTACAAAACTTATTCCTATATCTATTAAAAGAAGAAAGAAAAAAGAAGAACCTCGTATGCCGGTATGTCAGATGATATCAACACCAGGTGACACTGAGTAACAGCATAGGGTTGTGCATATTGTGCCTGGAGACTGGTCCACTGTCTGGTGGCTGCAGCTATATTCTGCCTGAAAGCATTAACATACATAACAATACAGGAATCGTGCTGCATATTATCATAACAATATTAGGGAAGTGTAACCTTGTACAGATTTTACCTATTCTAGACATTGTGTTTTATTATTCACCTGGCACAATATATTATGTGTGTTACATATATGAATGTATAACTTATGAGTAACAAAACAACAAAAGTGTGGAAAATGTAAACATTCGCCCAGAGATTCATATTTAAACAATGTAAATTATTATGGGGGAATTTACTAATACCCTGCATAAATGTGAATCATCACAAAGCACAACAATTCCTATTACAGTAGCCAGCATAAGTATGGAGAGACGTCCCTCAAGGCCGCAAGCCGGAACTAAAGCCCGCCAAGGACTTCACTTGATTTAGCATATAATCTGGTGATATACTAAATAAAAGATACAATTTGGGGATAACCCACACATTCCAATAGGGATCTGGAAGGGAGCACCTGCACCATTCTGTTAACTACATGATTATTTTATTTTCCATCTGTTTACCTTTAATCTGTTCTATAGTCCAGCCATGGAACTTATTCCCTTGTTGGTGAGAAAAGAAATACATCTACACGCAGTAACAATCTTTCACTGGATCCATACCCCCAATTCTGCTTTTCTCTGAGCTTCCCTATGGGCGAGGAGAGGCCCAGCACATACAGGTGTACAATAACAGGACCCTACATGTGGACGGCTCAGAAATCTGGACGGGGTGTAATGCTATTACATTAATAATAGATCTCCCCCGTCCTGCTGCCAGAAAGGCTTCCAGCATGGACATTTTATTAATCCATTTATTTTTCAAATACTATAAAGGAAAAGTGCAACAACAGTCTTTGTGTCTGGAGCCTACAAGATTTGCTATCAGAATAGGGGAAAGTACTGGAGGTAGAAAACATTTCATTCATTTGGGCGCTTATGGAATTATAAAATGTTCACAGTGGGGGCATTTTACATACTTTAGAGTCAAACTTTTATCAGGGGAGCAACAACAAAGAATATTATCTTGTAGAACATTGTGCTTACAGTATTGTACTCTGGACATGCTTTATATTTATTCCTTACAATATTCAGGTCTTTACGTTTACCTTTTTGGCAGGGAGTCTATGGAATGTTGGACAAACTTCTTTTCCATAGCCAAAGTGATGCTGGGTGTGTTGTGATCTTCCTCCATCAGACGGCTAGTCAGATTCCTAAATGAATCTCTGTCTCGTCCCTGAAAATAATGAATATACAGTATGTTACATGTCATTTGGTATTCCATAATTTTTTAGGGGGGGGGGGAGTGCCACTTACCCACTATGGAATCAGGTCAAGTCCTATTTTACATATCGTGCAGTTACATACCCACTACATTTATATGCCATAATGTCACTTCTCCCCCTGGTTTAATGGAAAAGCTGTAAATCTCTATTCACTTCTATTATTTCTATATTTTCATACAGCCACTTCTAAATGTTCACTTCGACCACTGTATGTATATATATAATCAAATAAAATTCAGATGAGGTCAGCATGACGAATTGCATTGTAGTGGAGCCAGACCCTATCGGGATCCACGTGGATACCAGGAGCTGTGAGCCATTTTACCCGCTACTCACGGTTTTACTATGCTTAACTGAATGAAATGGCTTGATTCTGGTTTATGTGGTTTACCTCTCCTGGTTTTAAGGCTTTTACAAAAGATGAAAGAACTTGCACCATGAAGCGCCCTCTCTTTGGGCCTGTTCCAAACCTATGCTTGAGTGTGTTTTTACGATGGGCGTAAGCATAAAAACGGTTATTTGTACTTATTGCGCATGTGCGGGGCAGATGTTACGCTCATGTTATGGTCTGAGAAACTGAGCGTATGGGCCTTATTGTAACAGCTTTGTACATATGCTGGAGGGGGTGTGCCTGCAATATGAAATCCGTAACTAAGAACCGAGGGTGGGGTGAGGCATTTAAATCGTACAGTATGGGCATGCTAAGCGTGATAACTATGCAATGAGCTTACGGACGCACGCGGTTATGCTCAGAAACGTTAGGGTAGGTTTTGCTGAGCGTAAGAAGGCAAAAGTAAATACGACCAAGGGGAGTGATGAGCGGAGTGCATCGGAGGTACGCCGGCGTAAATACACTGTGCACATAAGTGCTTCATGAGCGTAGGTCTGGATCAGGCCCTTTGTGTTTCTATTTTAGAAATCTGCTTGCAATTGGATGTAGAACCTGTTGTCTAAGTGGAGCTGTGGCTGCCAGTTGTAGACCTGGTGGCAGTTACCTAATACACTGAATTTTCTGTAACAAAAATGGACTTGACCCTTGACCCTAAGGACTTTTTGGGTGAACATTTTATATTTCTGTGATTGAGCTCACTTTTTTGTATTTGTGTGTGTGTGCGTATATATATATATATATTTTTTTCTCTTAACATATATATATATTGCAATGATTTTAAGGTACATTGGACCGGATCCACAGGTCAGTCTGTTAGGCCAGTTACGCACATAAAGGGTGCATGGACCGCGTGTGGGGGTCTGGATCCAGTCTATTGTCTATATGCCATTCAGACACAAATATGCTATCTACTTGTATAGAAGTATGACTGCTACCTTTTTACATCCTTGCCCAGTTGAATCGTACTTGTACCAGTTGGTGAGGGCCCCTGTGTTAGTCTGCGTGGGAATCTGTGAATCCCTATAATGTGCCATTACACAACGACTGGAAAATAATCAATGTCATGGACGAAAAAATTAATTAAGGTAGAATGTTCTTTTTTGGAAAAAGATTTCCTGTTAGTCTTAGGTTTACTCTTGAGAGAACGGTCCTATCGAAATAGGGCCTTTCTTTGCGGGGACCCACACCCCTGTTTAACATGTGCATCTTATAGACATGCAAAACCATTTGATTCATTTTCTAGTTCACTTGAAACAGCATAAAATGTAACCTAAATTACCCTTGTCTTAATCCTCCATAGTACAGCCTGTACAGCAGCGTGATCAGAAAGGCTCACAGAGTTAGTTAGTGAGGATTTGGAATTTATAGCTGATTTCCATGTTCCACTCATCCAAGGAGGCCTGGCCTTAATCAGCTCCCCTGAAAAACAGCGTATTATAGAAAAATAGGTGTTAGGATCTATATATGTGTCAAAGTGGTGCTTTTCACTTCATGTTCAAAGCACAGAATGTAAATGAACCAAATTAATCTCATTTGCTTCATTCACTGAAGATGCTTTTTTTAAATGATTTCTTTGCAGGTTTTACAAAATTAAACTAATTACTAATTGGGGAGGTTTCTAAAATGACAGCTTTTACTGTAGTTTTTTTTAACCCTCCTATAATTTTCAAAACTATTTATGCATAAATGTGACCAGTTTCTGTATGTTTTTGAGATTTGGTTAGGTACATTAATAAGAAGTTTAGATAGGCCATATTTAGATTTTATGTAAGCGTAAATAATTATATTTGTAACATGACTATAAATAAAATCACTCATACTGACAACATATACAGGACTAGCTCCTGTATGTTCTTAAACTGTGGCTACACTGATAAGCAGCTTAGATAGGCCATACTTTGTCTTATATAAACAATGATACAACATCAAAAGGTTGTGTTGCCAGGTTATATTTTTGTTTGCATTTTGATAACTCTATTTAGTCACTAGACTCATTAGAAAGGAACCATGGAAGTGTTGTTACACAACTATCTGCTAAGATACAGGAGTGAACCTAGTTTTGTATCATTTAAGGTGTTTAAAGGAATATTATCCCAAAACAAAACAGAAAAAACAATTCTGTTTCCACAAGCTGTTTATGTGTACAGTATAATCAGTTAGGAATTGACACCTGCTTTGTGGGCTTAAGCAATATTTGTCATTTTAATACTTTATACCTTGTTAATAACTGCCATTATTACTGGTGCATCCTACAAAATGGCTGCCTCCACAAAAAGTAAACATGGTGGAGGCAATGTAGTCATTTTAAAAGAAATATATTTTTCAAAATATATATGTGCTATAGATAGACTAGACAGTGATGCATGGTGTGTGTTGAGGGTGAACATAAAATAATATTCTCCTTGTGGTACCTCTACAGTCATTTTTCACAATGAGAAGATATGCTATGTATGCGCCAACATTCTGTGACATGCTACCTTCAAAACCAATCAATCAATAGGCCAGGGTTGACGACTTTTAATAACTTCCCTCTAGGAGATCCCGGAGGGAAGTCATAGATGTGAGCAGGGGCGGGGCTTAATGATGCAATATACGCAAAATGTGTCATTAAGCCCTACCCCCTGACTACCAATTACCCCCTTTTTAGGTTTACTAGGGATGGGGGATGGGCTTGATAACACATATTGCGTCATCAAGTCCCACCCTGCCCCTAGTTACACTAGAATACTAGTGTTGCCAGGCAGAGGGGCAGGACTTGAGGCCATGGTTTTCATGAAACCAAGGGCTTCAAGGCCTCTTCCGGAGATTTGCAGGCTTTCCCGGAATATCGGGAGAACTGCCCAAATTTCAGGAGTCTCCCAGATATTCCGGGAGAGTCGGACACCCTGCAATAGGCCTTAATCGTTGTCTGTAAATTATGCCCACTGAAAAACAGTGCTGTCTCTATACATGATAACTATATAACAAAATAACAAATATAAACAGTCATTCTTTTACACATATGCATGCCTATTCTTGACCATACGATGTAGACTTACTTTTATGCAGCGACAATCTTTCACTAAGTATCCTTCGCAGCCATTTCTCCTGTAGCTTTTCCTCCAGCTCCTCTTTCCCATCTTTAGGCTCATTTAATGTTCCATATTTCTCTGCAGCTTCCCTTGGAGTCAGGTAGTCCAGGCTACATGCACAGGAAATATAGTGTCTCTTCCATGCTCCATATTCATTGTCTGATGGCGTATAGGGCAAAAACCAGCCAAACTTGGTACATTTTGGCATCCAAAGGCAATCCTAATTCAGGTAATTCAGGTCATCAAACAAAAAAACTGTGAATTATTTTTCTTGACAATTTATTCAACTAATAGTATAAGGAAATATGTGGACAAATGTGGGTAGTGTGTACACAGGTACAGGTCTGGAAGCATGCTTGACTTTTGATATAGCTGAGCGTATGATCATGAATTATCGTGCAGCGTATGAACGGCATTAGGGCACAGTCCTAGTTAGCAGAAAAGATACTGTGTACCCCTTTAAAGCCCACTACCCACCAATGCAAAACCAAGACATTTTACAGTGCAGGCAGTCAACGCTTCATAACTGACTACTTTAATTCTTGCATCCACATACCCTCCAACATGACCCCTTCCATTAGGTACATTATACTCTGCTCCTGTCACTCACCTGGTTTAATTAATAAACTGATATTTGAAAAGCATTTTTCACTTTAACAAAGGTGGTTACCATAGTATCTCACAGTTGGAAACTCAGGAACAGAGTATTTTGTACCTAATGGAATGGGTTATGTTGAAGGGTCAGCATCCAATGTCCCCAGACCACATACACATGTAACAGCATGTACGTATACTCCAAGTAACATCGGTGTATTATGTATGTCACTGGCGTTCTATTTTCTAATACATCCAAAACAGATAAAAATGTCTAGAAACATACAGAAGCCCGATCCAGAAGCAGGCGTAATGCTGAGATCAGCGCATGTGCCATACATGTGAGAGGAAAATGGGAATCCAAAGGTACACGCAATAGAACCTCTGGTTGGCAATGCAATTACGTCCACACAGCAGCCAAATTCAATGTAGCTACATGACCAAATACATTGCGCAACTCATATGTGCCGTATGGTACCTAAAAGGGGGACGGGATAGGAGCATGACGGGTGAATTAGGTGTGGGTCTGTCCGCATCTAACTCACACCAGATCTCAAAATACGGTACAGTGTGAGACCTTGAGTCCCAATGGAAACACACTAAAATAAAAAATAAATAATGAATTTAACTTTTATTATTACTGTGTATATGAAATATTTGACAATAATACTACAACAGCGATGTCCAAGCATTAGTATTGCCTTCCAAGTCTGAAATTCTTATGTACGGGTCAGAAATAGCTTGTGTGGTGTTAGCCCCTTGGACTTAGAAATGAGTCTAGAACCTGTGTCTGGTGCAAATGTTTCGACATAAACTGTGCTTATTAACGCCATCTTTGTTCAGATCTGGATCGGGCGCACTCGCTTGAGCACGCCCTTACTGTGCATTGACTATGTGGCTCCTCCCCTTCCATCCCACAACACACCCTTCAAAGCATAAGCCGCTCTAAAGGGTGTGTCTAAATGGGACGTGATTGTGTATGCTTCGGTTTTGAACATGCACAGTGATGAAATCAAGAGATAAGTCCTTCACCTCTGGATTGGGCCCAGTGAGTTCATGAAAATGTAATAATAGAGTATACCTGTTCAGACAGGAACTTCCAGTGCCAACAGACCTGGGCTGCAACACAAAGGTCATGAGGGCTGAGGAAGGACAAAATGTACAGAGATAGACACCTGGGCACAACTGTGGTAAAGTCTAATTTGGCAACAGGAACCTCCTCTGTAAAATAGCCCCAAACAAATCTATGGAACAAAATAGACAACAGTTCTTGTTAAAGACTCAACATTTTCACTGCTCCAAAAATAAAAAAAATAAAAATAAAATAGTAATCAAATTTTCCTATTAAAACATTACAGTATATCACTTCAAATCAGGGTAAAGTGAGGGGGTATACGGGGTATGCCATACCATCACTTCTCCTACAGATTTAAATTAAAAGCTATAAATCTCCATTCACTTCTGTTATTTCTATATTTTCATACCGCCACTTCTAAATGTCCATACCGCCACTTCTAAATGTCCATACCGCCACTTCTAAATGTCCATACCGCCACTTCTAGCTTGGACCTATGTTATTTAATATCTCTATTTGTGGCAAGGGAAAGTGTGCCTTTTTGCAGATGGCCCAAAGATGTAACAGGGAAGACACACCAGGGACCAGATTTACTAAACTGCAGGTCTGGAAAAGTGGAGATATTGCCCATGGCAACCAATCAGATTCTAGCTCTTACGTTTCTATTACATACTAGAGAATGTCAGCTAGAATCTGATTGGTTGCTATGGGCAACATCTCCACTTTTCCAAACCCGCAGCTTAGTAAATCTGACCTCAGGAGTGGTAAAGCAAATAACTGATGATGTAGCTAGCCTAGGTCAGGAGTGTTTAATGCAACTTTATAAGTCTTTTGTGCGGCCTTACCTGGAATACTATGTTCATAGCTCCATAAGGACATAAATACATTGGAGACTGCAAAGAAGGGCAACTAAAATGGTACATGGCATACATCACAAAACATTTGAAGAAAGACTGGAGGAACTAAACATGCTTAATTGGAGAAGAGAAAAGGGGATATGATAGCATCTTGCAAATATCAAGGGGTTTAACTAGGTACAGGAAGTTGGCATTTTTTTTTGAAGGAAGAGGGGTATTAGACCACTAGGGCATGTGTACTGGAGTGGGGTAAGTTGAGAGGAATTAAGCAGAAAATTTACTTCACTGAAAGGGTAGATCGTAAGTGGAATAGCCTTCTACCTGAGGTGGAAGAGTCTAAAGAGAGATCGAAATATAGGGTCAAATAAGGGTCAGTGAAGTTTTAAAAAAAGTAATCTGATTAGATGGGTCATGTGATTCTTATCTGCCATCACTTTATATGCTTTATTGTTTCTGTCTTCCATTATTATGCAACAACATTACCTTCCATTCAGCAAGATTTTTCATTACTAACACAGTAACAGGTGCCTTGGCAATATCAACAACGGAAGCAGTGGGTGAAGGCTAAATGAAGCATGGTATCACAGCACTGCACTGTGGAGCATGTGCGGGGGTGTCAAGTATGACATAAAGGCCTTTGGATAAACTATTCACATGAACAGCCATTTATATAGCCTCGCAGAACAATCATTGTGAATAGAACACTTTATATGAATACAATAATACTGAGTCACTCACTGCCCAGTTTCCATACGTACTTCAGCTGTGACCTGCTGCTCCTTGTTAAAATAGAATGCAGAAATTGTTTGCGCTGCTTATCTGTCCATAGGTCATACCAGTGTCCTATTAGATTGACTCTCTCATGAAAGAGCTGTGAAGAACAAGAACAAATTGGTTTATAGTGGGGAAATCTGTCACCTTCATCTGGTGATATCATTGGCATATTCAGCATGAGAACTTTCTATTTATTTTTCATACGAGGAGGATATAACTTAAAATTATACACTATAACTATTTCAAAATGTATGGTGGCTTTGTGTGTACTGCTATCTTTTAGGAGGAAACCGCTGCAATACAACTTGGTGACTTGGATGTAAATATAAGCTCAATTACACACTTCATTACAACGTACACAAAATCTTGAGTAGCCAAAACAAAATTAAAATTAAATAATTTTTTTTAGCTCAAAATTTTTAGTCAAGAATAAAAGCAGAGTACAATGATGAAATATACATTGTATATATATATGAATTGAAATACAGGTGAGCTTAAATGGACAACCATTACAGATTAATCTTGATAACACCTCAACAGTATGTTCTTATGGTAATATGTAGAAATACAGTAAACATAGGTAATGGAATCCTAAAAAAGCTAAAACAAAAATAAAACCCGAGAAAATAAAATAAAATAAAAAGAGTGGAGTACAGGGGGGAGGTCACCGCCTGACTGGGAGTTGGGTGGGGAAGGGGAAGAGGGAAGAATCTCATTGGGCAGGGGGTTCCTCAAAGTAAAATACTTTGTGGTTGTTGTTGCTGCATTAACCAAGGTGACCATATTAGCAAGAATTTATATTCCTTTTCATGTAAATAGTGGGTGATGCGCTCCATATGGGCCACATGCCAGACTGAATTACATAAAGCCGACATTGGGGGAGAATGAATTTGCTTCCAAAATATAGCTACCAAACATCTTGCTGCAGCTAGCACATGGCTAGCTAATTTTCGGGATGGTTTATCTAAGTCTTCAATGGGATAACAGAGCAAAAACACCCATGGATCTTTGATAACTGGATGGGAAATCAAAGATGATATGAGAGACGCCACTCTATCCCAGATTTGCACAATTATGGGGCCAAATTTAAATTTTATTTGAATTTAAGGAATGCTCTGTAAATATAAATCCATGAAATGACATCAGTCTGTTATAATATTAAGGGTCAAAAATATCTAATATATGAAGTTGATGTTTTTGTTTATGTATGAAGACTGTACTTACAAGACGACTGCAACCAAGGCCACTTGAATGACTTGTGTTTTTGTAATATCTCACAGCATCTCAACTTAAGGAAGTAGTGTGCAATGATATAAATATAGATAAGTAGTATATAGGAGTGATTACTTTAGAACAACCCTTTGTCACACACATAACACAGTATTATTGCTGATTGCATAGCTCACAACTGTCCCGATTGGCCTGACTGGTACAGACGTTAAGAGGTATTTTCAGTCACTGATGCACTGCTTAGTAAAGATGAATCAAAACACAAAGTTAAAATATATTCATAAATTTAGCAATTCATTTACCTGTTTGTTGAAAGACTTGCTTGCCATTGGTGTCCAGGCACTAAAACGTGTCTGACTACTCACAGTCTGGTCCAAAGGAATGTTGTCTCTGATTGACATCTCTGACTCTCCAGCCTTTAGTCCCATGCTCTCCAGCTGCCACCGCTTAACACTATGCGGACTGTGCCTCCGAGGACTAGTCATTGTGTCTGCTTCACAAGCACAAATACACAAGAGGTCATAGTAAGGTTTATATGGTAGATAATATTTATCATGTACATTAATCACTTCAAAAAGAACACATAATACATCAAATAAAATTGGAATGTGTCTAAATAATCTAACCTTTCCTGTCTCACATAATCTAACCTTTCCTGCCTCACACTTAATTCTGTTAAATGTCAAATTTTCACATTTGCATAAAAAAAATATAAAAAAAATCCAACAAAAATAACGAGTGATCAGAACGTCCACAGTCCAACATTATCAAGATTTACAAACAATACTGTATAACCAATCTGTTGAAAGTTTAAAAGAAATGTCTTTTTTTTTTTACTCTACTATAAAATGAATTTCTCTGTCTCCAATAAAGTAAACTGCAAAGATTCACAGTGTCCCCCTTGGAGTCTGTAAAAATTGATTTTTTAAAGAGAAAATAATAATCCTGGACCGGATTGAGAGATCCGTTTTCACGTGGAGTTGCGTGCGTATTTTCAGGATTTTATGCATATATGTAGTATTTAAGCATGGAAGTCCATTAGGCACACACTTGTGAATCGCACTTTGGAACATATGTACGGAGTGGGTGGGATTTAAATCTGTATGTGAGACTGGGCGGGGGAATGCATTTAAATGGGCATTTGAGGGTGCAGTTAGATACGTACGTACTTTAATGTACGCCTGTAACTACACGTAGGTATAAGGGTGCTCTATGGTGGCGTAAGTCACAGACAACACGGCCGTGTAAGGGGAGTGTCATTGGTGTTATCTTGCGGCGTGCATGTATATAACAAAAAAAGATTGGTCATTTGTGACAGCCCTTCCAGATACATATAAATAAGCACCTGTAGGTAGTCAAAAAGTACCACTACACAGAGGCTAACTCAATAGCGTTGAGAGCCCAGACGAGCACAACAGCCGTTCTTTAATAGGTCCGTCACTCTACATTGGAAACCGGATATGGAAATGTGAACACTGCACTGCCTCATAAGTGAACGCTGTGTTCCTGCTCCACCTGACACTAAAGAGCCACCACCATTTCCTGTGGCAGGAAAACACACAAACAGCTGGGGGCATGATCCAGAGATGAGCGTGCCCCAGAGGACGTGATTTTTGAGAGCACATGCACAGAACAGATAAGCATGCAATTACAGCCCATTGCGATCCCAATGAAACCCGTGCTGCGGCAGCTGGAGTTCTGAAGGCCATGCCATGGGAGGGAAAAGTACGTGGCACATAGTGAATGTACAGTAAGGGCATGACAAGACAAGCACTCCCGATACAGATCTGAATGCAGACAGAATCGAGGATTCTTTACATCAAAACATTTTCACCATTCTGGAGGCTGACACTCAAAGGCCTTTTTGAATCATGCATTAATAATAAATGCAGTAAATGCATTTATATATTTATGAAAACACTGCTGGAGTATTATGTTTTTTCAAAAATAACAAAATGCTAAATAAATGAACAGAGACATCTAAATCAAATCGATATAAGGTGTGACCAGCCTTTGCCTTCAAAACATTGGGCCGGATCCAGAACTACGTCAGTCTTCCATAGACGGACGTAGTTCAATAAACAGTAGCTATTGCGCATGCATAGTACCTATTGTACGTAATCTGCGTATCGTTTCGATACGTAGATTGCCAATATGCGGTCTAAAAGACGATAAGCAGCTTACGTACAATAGCTACTACGTATGCGCAGTAGCTACTGTTTATTGAACTACGTCCGTCTATGGAAGACGGATGTAGTTCTGGATACAGAAGCGCAGATAGGTAGTAGGAATATAATTTTATATAAGGTGTAACCAGCCTTTGCCTTCAAAACATCGTCAGTTCTTCTAGGTACACTTGCACACAGATTTTGAAGGCACTCAGCAGGGAGGTTGTTCCAAAACTCTTAGAGAACTAAGCACAGATCTTCCATGGATGTAGGTTTGCTCAAATCCTTTTATTTCATCATGTAATCCCAGATAGAAGGGAAGAGAAATGATCTGCTTACTTTGCTTTTATAATAAATAAATAATACATAGTCCATATAAGAAACAATATCTACCCCCATACCCACCTTCCTGAAATCTCAATGCTGCCTTCTATTTGGTTACATCTTTGGAACCGTTGTTAGAACTAATGAAAGAACTCTGAACTAGCGATTGTAAACTGATACAGCTCCTCTTCAGTAAAATTACTGACCATAATTCCAGTCTGAATTTATTTAAATACTCATTAAGGCTTTCCGGGTCTGAGGAGGTGTGACAGAGAGATCTGGTTTTTGGATTAGAAACGTGTTTAAATACAAATCCTGACTGGATTTGGGAAAATGACCAGAAATGCAAAGCAAAGAAGCTACAAATGCTTCTAATGCAAGGTAACAAGAAGCCTAAAGAACCATCCTAAGGTAGGAACTTATGAGGTCCACAATGTACACCCTGACTCATCTGATTGAAGTATACTTCAGCCAGGAATCCTGAAACAGTAGAAGATGTACCCCCAACAAGTGTGGGTCCCCCGTAGCAAACGGCCCTATTTCGATAGGGCCGTACCCTCCCAGACAGTTTTGAACTGGCTGGAATATCAATTGCTTATGACTTGATTAGGCATAGCAATTGATCCCCTGAGCATCAAATGCGGTGTGCCGAAAGCAAAGTAAGTTTTCCCCAACCCACTCCCTAACCCTAAGTCCTCCCCTTCCCCGCAGCCTAACCCAAAGTCCCCCCTCGCAGTCTAAACCTAAG
>WWET01002042.1:83035-103301 GCA_011038615.1 Limnodynastes dumerilii
TGCTTCTAATTTAATATATGAAATGTGTGCAAGTGTATATATAAATGGAGAGGTGCAGCCAAGGACCAAAATGACCACTGTGTAACTACAAGGAAGAAAAGAAAGGTCCGGCGCTCCAAACAAACATTATATAACACTATGTGTCAGCACACCTGTGGTGCCCCTGAGATATGGTGGGAGCTGGGTGTACAGGTCTCGTGCTCTGTTTTGAGCACAGATTAGCACGTGGGATGTTGCTAGACAATGGTTAGTTACTGCAGGATGAGGAGTGCGAAGGAGTTGTTTTTAGAAGCTTCTGGTGGGAAAAGAGTCATTTGTAATGTAAGGTAATTTGACTGTTGGGGGTTCAGTTGGCGACAGCGGTTGGCATTTGTAATGTAAGGTAATGTGACTGTTGGGGGTTCAGTTGGCGACAGCGGTTGGCAGGAGAGAAAATGACAACAGTGACATTGAGTAAAGTGACGGTGGCGGTAAAAAAAGGGAGAACATCGGTGACGGAGCGAATGTGAGGATAACAGCTGGGCAGACTGAGAGAAGGTGTCAGCGTGTAATAGCTGAGTGGATCGAGAAAAGGAGTTTAAAGTAACGTTGGAAGCAGCGGTAGTGGTGAGGAGAAGTATTGGGTGAGCTGAGGAGATGGCTGTGGAGTTGTTAAAAGTGAAGGTGGTGGTGAGAAGTGCTGGTGGAGAGCTGAGGAAGGAGCGTTAGTGGAACAAATCGGGAAGAGGTGTCGATGATCGTAAGTGAGGTAAGTAACAGCTGAGCAGATCGGGGTAACGTGACAGAGACAGTAAAACGAGGGAGAGACAACAGTGCAGAGCGAGAGAGTGTCGGTGGTAATGGCAGGGAGCGAAGAAGTGATATTGGAGCTGAGATAGAGGGAGAGCTTGTGAGAAAACTACAGTGAACGATAAGAAGGACATTGGAGGTGTCGGAGGAGTGGGGTGAAGGAGACAACAGGGATAATTGGAGGTGTTTATTTTAGAGGGATTTTGTTTGGGAATATTTCAATTGTTTCTTCTAATTTAAGGACACTGGCCTGTTTTCAGACCACCGGACATATTGCATATACGTCCGGTGTTTACCAAAATTTTATACTGCGCATAAGTAGTCATTTTTTTGCGTAATCTACGTATCTTTTCGTTACATAGATTGCGTATATCTTTCTTTTATTAATACATTGTCACCTGATTGTATGCATAGCAGAATTAATTGATTAATGTGTGCCGATCTAGTTTAAAATAATCGAATGGTAAATACTAAAGTTAATGAATAAGAATGCTGTAATTGAGAAAGAGGAGGTTTCAGACCCTTGTTGTAAGATTTTCTGTAATTTTTCTTAACCTTGCAAGTCCCCAAGTGATTTTGTCAAACTGTTAAAAGTACAATATTTTGCTGGTCAGCCTGATATTAATTTGTGTATTGAATTTCAAATTGACAGATATTCCAGTACTGATATGTACAAACTAACATTTTCTGCTCGAAATTAACGTAACCAAAATTGCAATTAGTAAACAGAATATTTTAATCAAACTGTTGTCTTTACTGAGTGATTCTCTTGCTAACACACCTCTCCGCAATTCCTCACTTTGACCGTCTAACATTCGGTCACCACACATCCACAAACATACCTTCTAATATTGTCTTGGATTCTGCATCCTTATCTCAAAACACATGCATAAACATTGACCTGACATTTCTGTTTATTAATGCTGTTTCAGAACTGTGCTATCTATGGTTTTTAGTTTTTTTTTAGTTTTTAGGCAGAGTTGATTATAAACCTTTCTTTTTTTGAAGCATATAAATGGTTTACATTTGTTGTTAATTTTCTGTAATTGCGCTCGCAAAGTCTTTGCTTCCTTCTGCTGGACCTTGTGAAATGGTTCTTCTTCACCATGGATAGGATCCTGCAAACTTTTGTGGATATCCAGCCATTTTGCCGAGCTTAACAGTGTATTATATACTGTATATTCTTATTTTCTCAAAATGTAGTAAACTGATATGGCCATTGTTAATCTTTCCACTCGTCTCTGATAGATTTTTTTTGGTTTGGCCAGTTTCACTGGCTCCTTTAACCACATATTGTGGGTTTATTGTAACTTCTAAGATTTTTTGTGGGGAAGGGTGCATATAAACAGTTGTACCTGTGTCTACTCCTAGTTATCCTACTTCTATAGCCAGTGTGTAACAGTGTCCCCCAGATAGGATGTGAGGTGGAAAATATAGTTTGCACGTTTCAACTGCCACCAAGTATAGCTTCCTACATTATTGTCCTCCTCATTACCATCACTATTAATAATGCTACAATACAAATGTGATTTTTATTCTTATCTAATTTGCCACCTGCTTGTGTTTCTTCAAAAGTACATAAGTTTGGTTTTGTTATTAAATGCACGCTTTGATACACTTATGTATGCGGCCATACCATATTATTGGACAGTTTTCATCATGCAATAGAGACTGACCTTTGCATACTGTAGGTTTTGATTTTGGAACTAGATTCACTCTTGGTGCTTATACATTTTTAAGTAATAGCTAGCAGCAATGACACTTTTATGCATTGGGGGCCTGATTGAACTCTGTGCGGTCTTTAAAAACCCAGCCCGTACTGCCCTATTTAAATGCCCCCCCCCCCCCTCCCCACATCCCCAATTTATGTTTTTTTTTTTTGTTTTTAGGCAGAGTTGATTATAAACCTTTCTATTTTTGAAGCTTATAAATGGTTTACATTTGTTGTTAATTTTCTGTAATTGCGCTCGCAAAGTCTTTGCTTCCTTCTGCTGGACCTTGTGAAAGGGTTCTTCTTCACCATGGATAGGATCCTGCAACATATGGATCACACATGCGCAATTTACTAAAACATAAACCAAAAACCGCCATGACACGCACACGTTTTGCATATATTTAGGTACGGTATTAGGTGTGAATCAGGTCCTGGGTTATCAGATTCACTCAGTCTGCAATAAAATACATTTTCATTTAATAAAAAAATGAAAGCAGCTGTCTGAAGAGTTGCACATCTCAGATATGGCTGGTGAGCCACAAAATGTGATTTTTAACATGTCAGCTGAACGGAAATTATACATTACTGTTACATGTGCTCATGACTACTTAGGAAATTTGTGGAAATACCTGATCTATGCCATATGTATTTCATTTTTTGTGCTAATCCCTAAACACAGATAGCTTTACACTGTACACTAATTATTACTTTTTTAATGTGTCATCATGGTTTATTTGCTCCAGTACCACTAGCCCATTACTTAGCAAGTGTGATATCATCATCGCTAACACCATATGTACTGTCACAGTGCTCTATTATTGTCTCTTTAAACAGTCATGATTTGTTAGTGAAGTCGTTAATATTGATAAAGCAAAATACCGTCAATACAAAAAGCTTCAATTAGACAGGAAGGGCAGACTGACCACATGTTACAGGAACAAACAGGGTTTTAGTTTTGCCATTTTTTTCCGTTTGTTTTGGCAGACCATTCTAAAAAATGATTGGTTGTGATTACATTGGGCCAGATCCAGATCTATTTTCCCATTACGATTCATCGCGTAGTGTATTTACGCCAGTGTATTTCCCATGCACTCCCCTAGGCATTTCCCTTGCTCGTACATAATTTGGCCATTCTACGCTTGCCAAACCCTACCTTAACTTTACACAGCGTAACTACTGACGTACGTATAGGATTCACGTACGTAAGTGTCTAAGCACTCCCATACTGTACGATTTAAATGCCGCACCCCGCCTCCGAAGCGTAATTACAGGTCGTATGGCTGTCATGCTCCTTCGTTCGTAGTTACGCTGTTGATACTAGGCTAGTATGTACTTTCAGAGTTGCGTGGCGTAACATCTGATGCACGCATGCACAGTACATACAAAATAGCGTTTTGACGTCTCCGGTTAGCGTAAATAGCTCTGGCTCTACCCCATTGTGTTGTATGTTTATATTTACCCCTAGCCAATTACACGTTTTTGTACCCAGTGCATAAAATGAACCAAAGATAGCTAGCATTGAGTTGCCTGGGTATTGGAATAACTAGGGGCCCGATCCAGACCTACGCCGGCTGCCGTTTTTACAACGGGCGTAAGGGTAAGATCGGCTATTTTGCTGATCTGCGCAGGTGCCCAACAGATTTTGGCGAGCGTAGTTATTGATTTTTCTTGGGCAAGATGTGGCGTACCAATGTTACGAGCACCATGACTATGCTACAGTTAGGGAAGGTAGGTGGAGGGAGGCAGGGAAATTAGGAAGGGCAGGGTTAGTAGATTAGTGCATTGAGTACGCACAGCGCTTCATCGTAGGTCTGGATCAGGCCCTATGTGAGTAATGACAATACACAAATATTGTATAGTTTATATTTACACTGCAATTTAGTTGTTCTAGGATATACCCCATTACAACTTTTACTACAAACCATTGTCAGGTAGAGTGTAAATTTCTGCTGAAAACAATGCATAAAAAGTGCGTTGAGCTAAATCAACAGTCCTAGGGCCCGATTCAATTAGCTTCGCACCGGCGTATTTTACGGTGCAAAGCTAATCCTGCAAACTTTATTTATTGCCATGTACATGAAGCCCTGCTCACACTTCTGTATAAAAAATACTTCCATCTCAGAGGAGACATAGGTATTTTTTAGAAGTGCTGCACTGTCATAAACAATTACACTTTGCCAAAGTGGATTACTACAGTAGGGCTGGAACCACAGTTAATACTGTGAGCCCACTTATGCATGCAAGTGTTCTATGTATGTTCTAGAGCAAGGGCTCTATGTACCGGAGAGCGTATCTGTGCTTCCTCCCCTCCACACACCAAGGTGGACAGGAGGAAGTGGTCGGATGGACCATGATGCAGCCTTATGGCAGTGCAAGCCACACTTTTTACACACAAGAGAGGGAAGTGACGGGGGTGTGGATCCGGTCCTTAGATAACATTCCTGGCAACCAGGAAAAGGACCCTTTTTGTATGCACATTTCTTAACCGTTTATTCTGAGACGAAAGTATATTTTTCTAAAATGGCCTATAAATTTAATGCCTCATTAACATGAATTAAGTAATTCAGCAAATTGCTAATTATTATATTGATTTACACAGTAATACTGAAAGGACAAAGCATAAGTATACATGACAAAAAACACCAATTACATTTATCTAATATAAATATTGACAATTCAATAGCATATGCAAAGAAATCTTACATTAGTGTGCATAACAGTATAGAAAACTATTTAGGTGTAACTGTATAATAAAACTCTCTGCAGATTGCCTTGAAACTTGTGGAAGGGAGAGGACAGCCTTACCTTGTTCACAAACTCTGTGTAGTAAAGAAGCCAGGAATCTTTTTGTTACCTAGGTAACACCTCAACAGCTTTCAGGCACGCCTCCCTGTCTCTGTTTCTCTGAAAGCTGCCAGTGTTTCTATAGATTGATTTAATAGCTGTGATAATGACTTGACAAGAAAACCAAAAAGTATAGTATAGGAGAGTTTGTCTTCACAAAAAAAGCGAGCAAACAATTGATGACTTTCAAACCCAAAACTGCACATTTTATTGCAACACAAATATAATAGAAGTTCTTTTGCAGGCAATTTTACTAAGGGCTCATTTCTGCATATCCACAGCCAAAACTTTCATTTTGGTTGTACCATTACCTACAGTTTTTTTTATATTAAGAAAAACTTCATTAGGCTGTAGGACAGGAAGGGTTAAGGCTCTGGAGGGGTGAGGGTTAAGGTTAGACTGCAAGGCTGGGAAGGTTAGGGTTAGGCTGCAGCATGAGGATGTTTAAGGTTAGGGGAAGGTTAGGGTAAGGGTCAGGGGAAAAGCCCACACTGTCCTGATTGCAGCTGTGAAAAAAATCTCTGGTGTCACAGCTGCATTGTCGGAATATGAGGCGTCAATAAGCGACACACTGTACCCACAAACAATGGTTGGAAAAAAAATCACATAGGAAGACTACCGATTGTTAGAAATGTCTCCATATTTGTAAATCGTATAAAAAGAATACAAAAGGGCATAATACATTTGTTGTATCAGCTTTCAATGTTATGCTTTAAAAAAGTTGCTTCTATTAGTTCCTTCATATGGAGCGCTATAGGGTTTTATGAGTGTATATTTGGCCTGTTTGTGATGTTCTGTCGCAACGTCTCTGCAGAAAGTATATATATAAAATTGAAACAAAACCACCCTACCACAAAGGTAATGAAAGCATAATTTGCCCCCCAAAAATATAAAAAAAACGAAATATTCATAATCAATACATTTTACCATTGGGTCTTATATTGGGAGGATTACCCTCGGAAACAAAATATAGTACAGCATGCGGGTACAATGAAATGATAGTACACACTCACACGTCACAAAGCATTAAGCAAAAAAACCAAGATTCAGCTTTTTTTTTTTTTTATTTCATTTTGCAGCACAAACCCTCCCAAGAACTTAATAATTAATATTATTAGCTTAAGATGTGTACTGTTTAATACAGTTAGCATTTTTTTTTATTAAGGAGCAGCATTTACAATCATATTAGAAAACATAGTTATACTTTGCAAGTCAATACATGTATTATATTGCACACACATTTTAGAAGAAAAATAAAATATAATTCTAACGGCAAAGAGAATAAAATAATGCGTATCAGGTGATAAATACTCAGTTGAACGTATATTGCTCTTAAGGTCAGTACTGTACAATTTGCTCAGATTACAAGCTAAAAACATGTTAAAATCCCTAAGAGATGATAAACTTCCTAGGTGGATATATGAAGACAAACGTTACCTATGCTTTCCTAAAATGTAATTAATTTTGTGTTGCAACCCTAAGATCATTATCAATAATACCTATGGTTTTTTGTCTAGCCAAATATGGCATTACAATTATATCTCATCTAAAACTGCAAATGTAATCTCATATCACAGACTGGCAGATGTAAGCAGCTCATTAGAGCATAGAAATATACAACACAGGCAGGCATATACCTCATCACATGGCAACAGCATACATATTGTAACATGCAGCAAGAACGGAAAATGATTGGATTCGTTTTTGATTCCCAACGTTGTTTGACACAAAGCGCCATCACCAACAATTATCTTACTTTTTCTCAATATTTAACATCACGTCGTCATTGCGGTTTTCATTTTTTTCACACTAAGGACCGGATCCCGAATGAAGTTCACTGTGCAAGCGGAGCGGAAATGACAAAAGTGCCATCATAAATGGTGTACGTGTGAGGGTAGTACAGCACCTGCATGCCCTGGACTCTACCACAACACATAAAACGGGGCTGGTGAGTAATGAAGGATGGTAAGTGCCTAACCAAGCCCTTACTATACTATTTAAATACCAGCTGTAAGCATGGCAGGGCATCACGCCCCAGCGTTGGCAAAGCATATAGAGTGTAGAATTATTTGTACTGTGTTGAGACATATAATGTGCACGAATGCACAGAGTACTTCGGCATTCAGAGGAGAAAATAAGCTGCTCTGCATTACTGGCCCTAAATGTTCATGCACAAGCCGTGTTTATGAATCTCTCCAGAACCACTATAAATTAGTGCTTCTATATTGCCAGAAAATGAAATGGATCATTAAAATCACTGCAAACCACCTAAAAAGATATATTGTATAGCTTGCATACATAAAATTGGATGCATAGAACGGTTTTTAATACAAAATGTCGCCTCACATACATACACAATAAACACAATATCATTTTGATTGTCAATATGTAAACAAAAAAGATAAATAAGATGGTTAAAGTAATCCCACCAATAGTTCATAACAAGACAAACGCTTTACAGCATTGCACAAATTCGGTACAAGCATTGAGATCACCAAAGCCTGAAATATTCACATAGTTTGACACATTGTACAGTAGATTGTTCCACAGCAGATGCTAGGCAATACAGACATATTTGCAGCACATGACAGTGAGAGGAATGGAAAAAATATGGGTTTCAGTAAAGGTCGGGGCAAAGAGAAGGGCATTTTTACAAAGCCTGTAATACACTTTGATCATAGCAGTAAAATTAAGACAGTTACAGTTCATATTACCCTGACTTTCTTAACCTGGAAATAAAAAATTCAAAACCTATTCCACACATGTGAAAGCATGAGGTATGGGCAACCATCACAAAGATGTAGAAGTAGGCAATATAGCACGTCTTCAGTTTGCAGTCGTTTTGGGGATATCTTGGACATCTGCCAGGTGAAGCTTCTGTCTGAATCATAGGGTTAAGGTTAAGCACATTAAATATAGCTAGCCTAACACTGAGTGCACATTACAAGCGTACCCAAATGTAATTATCTTGATAATCACACAATAAACAACAGTTTCAAGCATCATCTTACCTTTGTGTATGGGGTAACAACGCTGTAGAAAAGGCACTGTATAAATTGATAGGATTTTTGAAAAGTTCTAATTTTACTGATTAGCCATGTTCAAATCATATGTGTGCTGACCTTCTTTATAAGCATTTCTCATCTTCTTCCTCCTGGACTTTGTGGACATGCATATTTCAATTAGTTTTGAGCAAAAAATTACGGGAGAAGAAAATCACAGGTCTGCTGGCAACGCTTAGTAATAATGGAGAAAGGTCTTGTGTACCATGCACTTTGTAGCAGCTATGGAGAAAAAAAAAATTGTGACTCTCTCCACCTGAGCCAAGGGGTAGTAACGAAAATAATGGAACTCTTTCTCTCCTTGGCACTGAATTTATACAATGATGATTATGAGGCAAAATTTTATTTTCATTTGGCACAGACACAAAAAATGCTGGTGAAAGCATAAGGTGATTCTAGAGGACTTAACTAGAGCAGTAGTGCGTCTTTAAGTTCATATGATACAAAGTTTCCTTTTGTAGATGAAAAAGTCCAAAAGGGCCTCACTTTCCTGTAAAGCAGCACTCTTACCCCAGATGTTCAAAAAACAGCTGATGTTTCCGGGGTTCATGCATCTGACCTGGCGGGAGAAGTGGTTCTTACGTGTGCATACATGAACTGGCATGTTCATCAGGACTTGGTGGTAATGTAAATATATTGTATCTTCTGTAATTTAATGCCGTGGGTACCACAGCTTAAGACTCAGTAACCACTAAAAGCATACAGGGGTAATTAATAAGGTTAAGTATAGGACTTATGAACAAATGTCTCTCCAAGTTATTTACATTCTACACATCTACTCCCTTCTAGCATTTGCTTTCTGCATCGACCTATAGTCTCTAGAGTGCAAGACGTGATAAGTTCATAGCTTAATACTTATCATTATGGAATGATATTCTGTAAATTTGTGGCCACTTATAAATGAAAGATAATTACAATAATCACGTCAGATTAACCTCACATTCTTCATGAATTATCAGTTATAAAAGGGGCAGATCCAGACTTCTGACGACCCTCTAGATTCAGCATTACATACGAGCAATGGGAGGACAATCCCCTCTCTCATATGGACTATGATCTGCTCCCAATGCCTTTAAATTACTGCACTGGCCAAACTTACACATGAACGTTGCAGGGCCTTGTTAGTACGAAGTGCGCTAGGCATGCCCTCACTGTGCTATTTAAATATGTCCTCCCCTCCCACATAGTGTAAGCACTTCCTAACCATTGGTAATAATAATAATACCAGGATACAGCTCTAGTACAGATCCATCCTGTAATGTGACACATGACTGCTTACCAAAAGCAGGCGTTTAAATAACTGTTGTATCACATGTGATACCAATCATATAAATATATTTATTTCAATTATGTAAAACAATATGGCAACAGTCAGCAAAGTGCAGAAAAGAGAATTCTCATGACAAGGCTTTAAAACAAACAAAAAAAAAATGTGTAAAACAGAAATCAATAAAGTCTAGTCTTGTGCAAAGCAATGTGCCATTTTCTGTAGTTTTGTTGCGTTCTACACAGCAGGCCTCATGTAATCTCGTGTACTTACCAACTGTGAACAGCAGTAAACAGGCAGCTTAAAGAACCTTTCCAACAATACAAATCAAATGAAAAGACTCCCCAGCACTTGTTGGTAGGTTAATTGGCTGTGGACTAAATTAATCCTAGTCTGAGTGTGTGTGTGCATGAAAGTGTTAGGAACTTTAGTATATATCTCTCCAATAGGGTAAGGGACTGATGTGGATGTCTAATGTTCTTTGTAAAGCGCTGTGGACAATTTGTGGCGCTATATAAATAAGCAAAAATAATAATAATAACTTGCAGTCTTTTTCAAATTAAAACTAATGTTTTTTTTTATTTTATTTAAAAGGATACATTGAAGAATTGAGCTCCTCCAGCTTTATAAAAGAAAAGAAAGTTGTTATGAAAATTAGAAAATGTTTAAAAATTTAAAATAAGCATGGTCATTTTCAATAATGAAAATACAAATCTATGCTATAATAAAACTGGAAATCAATGTTTAGTAACATGCAAGTCACAAAAAAATAGTCTATTTATACTTCAACAGTGGAAACATCTAAAACAAAGTGCCGTATGCAGAACTCCGGTCACATTGCATCTGCGGCCAGAGTTTTCCGATTGGCTCTACCGCAGTAATTTTGGAACGTAATCTACGTTACTTGTTGCAACGTAGATTGCGTATGCGCGGTCTTAAAGACCGCGTATACGCAATCTACGTTGCAACAAGTAACGTAGATTATGTTCCAAAATTACTGCACACGCGCAGTAGAACACATGGGAAAACTCCGCCCACAGATGCAATGTGGCCGGAGTTCTGCATACGGCCCGCAAACACCAAGTTATCCGTGCTCTTCCCAAAGGGAGGAAGGGAGGGTTAGGGTTAGGGTAAGGATTATGGAGAGGGTTGGGTATAGAATGCTTACTTACCATATTCAGTGCTCCAAGGATCGATTGCCATGCCTCTTCGAGGCAGAAGCAATCGCTTTCCCAGCCAGTTCGGAACTGGATGGGAGAGAAAGGCCCTATCGATATAGGGCCGTTCGCAACAGGGACCCAAACCCTTTTACTAAGTGCAGCATGCTTCAGGGAGAAAGTAGTACAATGGTGCCTACATTGCTGTGCACTGAATAAATAAATAAACGGCCATATGGTAAGAGCTACATTTGGTTCATTTTCAGATCTCTTAAATTATAAAGAGAAACACCAAGGGCAAGAATTACTAAACTGTGAAAAAAAAGGAAAAATAGAGATGTTACACACAGCAACCAGTGTAGCCGACATTCTCTAGTATGTAACAGGAGAGTAGTGCTAGAATATCATTTGTTGCTATGAGCAACATCTCCACAGTTTAGTAAATCTAGTCCCAATGGTCAAAGATACTTCATTTGTGAAAGGAAACAGGGCTTTTGGTTCCACTCCTATTAGATGAAACCACAATAAGTGATGTTTTCTACAGATTTTTATTGACCCTAGGTTATTGTACTTTTTTTATTTTAAGTTCGAGTTACTCTGGTTCTCAACATTTGCCTTATGTATAACTAAGAATATATCTTAATAAGTAAACATAGACATGCTTGCACAGTAATACTTACATCTGAAAGAAGTCGGTCAAGATTGGAATCCCTGGCCATCTTCCGCTTGTCCTCTGTCATTTCCTCCAGTTCACCATATAGGTCTAAGTGCAGCCGAGCCAGCTTCTCCTGCAAACCCCGGACATATTCCATCTGTTCAATGGAGCATTCATTGCCTACCAATGCAATAAACAGAATTTTATTTTTTTTTAAGTTGAAAATTTTTTATTGCAGTCATTACACATTATCAAACAATCATTAACAGTAGTTGTTACATTTGATCTACAGTATTAACATAAGACAAGCAGGAATATAAGTATCTGAAGTACAATACATTTCTCACATGTAACATGGTTTTACAATTGTCATAAAACTCTGCACCCGCCTCCATATATATATTTGTTGAAAACCAAGGTACCCAAGGTCACACAAAAGGAAAAACTTCAATAGCAGCGTAATTCCTGTTAACAATAACAATATGCCTGCGCATGACTGACCACTTATTTTCTCATTTTCTGGAAACCTACCCTAAATAGGAATATCCATTCTTATTTCTAACAACCATTAACCTAAAGAACTTGTGAACCTATTAACCCCAGCCAAGTCTATTGCTCAGAAAGCATACCACACCCAATCCCAGCATAAGATGCGCCTATATATTGTAAGTATGCAGCCACTACCTGTATGTTTATATTTACACCCCACCAGCATCCACCCACATAGTAGATTAACCGCTCCGGATATATGCACCAGTTATGAACCTAGCCCATCCTCCTCCTCTCTCCACCTTCCCCAGATTCTGTCAAACTTATCTCTTGCATTGCGTTTATCCATAACAAATCGCTCATGCTCCAAACTAACACCCACTAAATTTACCCATTCTCTAACCTTCGGAGCTTTATTTCCCATCCAAGTCCTGGCGATGCACACTCTAGCCAGCAAACACAGGCCATTCACATATGTTAACACATCCTTTCCCACCACATTCCTAAGCTGCAATCCAAATAAGTAATCTCTAGGTGACTCCAATGCATATCGTACTCCAGTCTTTTCTATCCATCTCCCAACACCTCCCCAAAACTTTTGAATCTTCGGACAGTCCCATAACAGATGCCAAAAAGAGCAATCAGATACACCACACTTAGGACAGTTATTTGGAACATTATTGCCATATTTACAAAGTACCTGAGGAGATAAGTAACACCTGTGTATTATATACACCTGTATCTGTTGGAAACGGTAGGAGGTGGAACATTTATACGAGCTAGCTAACACATCCTCCCACTCCTCATCATCCAACTCACCCAAATCACTTTCCCACTTTTGCTTAAGAGACAACAACTCGTCCCCCTGCGGACCTGACAATAGAAACCCATAAAGATACGAAATAAGCTTCCTTGGCCCCAGCATAGTCAGAGTCTTTTGTATCTGGGAAGGTGTAATGATTGTGTTAGCAATTGACCCGAACTGCGCCACTACGGCATGACGGAGTTGGAGATAATGGAAGAAGAACCGGTTAGGGACACCAAACTCCGCACCAAGCATATTAAAGGACTTAAGCATCCCATCATGATATATATGTTCAATTGTGGTCACCCCATACTTGCGCCACATAACCCTACCCTCCAAAGTTTGTAGTTCTCCAAACCGCCTATTATCCCACAATGGTCCTCCCGGATCCAGCCCCTCCTCCCCTATTCGCCTTGTAACCCTATTCCACACCTCTTTTGCCTGGTGAACTATATCAGGGATCGTACGTGGATATTGCCCTGCAAGCAAGCATTGCAGAGGAGTATGATTTTGCCCAGATTGTGACACCAACGCCCCATGCAGGGTCCCAAAAGAGGAGCCAACCACCCAATCCCGGAGTAATGCCAATTGAGCCGCCCAGTAGTATAGTTGCATATTGGGAACCGCCATACCCCCCGAAGCTCTTGAACGGCATAGAGTAGTAAATTTAATACGCGCTCTTTTACCTGCCCAAATCAGAGAAATCATATATCCCCTCAGTTTTGTAAAAAAATGCTGCGGAATATATACCGGGGAGTTGGCCAACACATACAACACCTTGGGCTGAACAATCATTTTTAGCAAGCTGATTCTCCCCATTACTGACAAAGGAAGTTTTTTCCACACACCAATTCTACTGTGCACATACTCCAGTTTAGGAGCCAAATTCAAGGGCACAAAATCCGCCATCTTATTTGTAATAGATAACCCCAGGTATTGTATTTTGTTTGCCCATTGAAGAGGAAGGAAAGGAGGAGAACCCGTCGGGGCAACGCCTCTGACTGGAAGTACATGGGATTTGTCCCAATTAATGTACAGGCCTGATTAACGCCCAAATAACGTGACTATACGCAGCAAAGCCTCTATTGCATCGAAGGGGTTAGCCAAGAAAAGAAGGACATCATCAGCGTACAGTGCAATTTTCTCCTCCCTCCCCCCCAAATCCAGCCCCCGTACCTCCGGGGTATCTCTAACGCAACACGCCAAGGGCTCTATTGCAATTGCAAACAATGCTGGGGACAAGAGGCAACCTTGCCTTGTCCCTCTGCTCAGCTTAAACTCACCAGATGTAAATCCATTCACAAGAACTCTAGCCACAGGCTCACAATACAGCAAACACAACCACCCAATAAAAGCATCTCCAAATCCCATTCGTCCAAGCACAGCCCATAAATACTGCCACTCAATGGAGTCAAACGCTTTTCTTGCATCCAGCGAAACTACTACAGGCACATCATATTCAACATGTCGTAATTGAAGGTGAGAATACAGCCGTCGCAAATTGATATTAGTAGCGTTACCAGGCATGAAGCCCGTTTGGTCGGGGTGAATAACTTCCCCAATCACTCTATTCAAACGGATCGCCAACAGTTTGGCCAGAACCTTGACATCCGTATTCAACAGAGAAATAGGGCGATAGGAATCCACCATCTCCGGATCCTTCCCAGGCTTCGGAAGAACCACTATCAGTGCTTCTGACATGGATTTAGCCAGAACTCCTTCCTCTAACAGATCCTTGAATTGCTGGAGCAACTACTTAGGGGCGAAAAAATCTATGTGTTTTTTATACAGTTCCACAGGAATACCATCTACCCCAGGCGCTTTATTATTTGGGAAAGATGCAATTGCTGCAGCCACTTCCTCCACTGTGAGCGGGCCATCAAGATACTCTCTACTATTTGCAGTAAGCCTGGGAAGGGTGACAGCCGACAAGTACTCAAACAACTCCTGCGATGTATATTCAATCCGACTACTATAAGTATACTCAAAGTGTTTTACAAAGATCCCAGCAATTTCTTGTATGCCCGTATGTCGTACCCCGGCCTCATCGACAATACTCGTGACCCCCACCGACGCATAATCTCCTCTAGCCATCCGAGCCAGAAACCTCCCACCCTTATCCGCCTCCATAAACTGAGTATGTGCAGCAAACAATAACCTCCTCTTAGACTTATCCACCAAACAATCTGTCCATTCTTTCTTAGCAGCCATCCACACCAGTCTATCGGCTGCCACTCTAGTGAGCACATACTGAGCCTCCAATTCAGCCGCCTTCTTTTCCAAACTAACCTCCCGTTCCCTAGAAAGGCGCTTAATAGTGTTAACGCTGTTAATTAGGGAACCTCTCAGGAAGGCCTTAAAGGCATCCCACACAACCGGAGGAGACGCGGCGCCAACGTTATCGTTAAAATATCCTTCCCACAAGGCCACCAAATCACAGGCCCCCCCCTGTCTATTAAGCCAAAACGGGTGGAACCTCCAAAAGCGCTGCCCAACAGTGAAATCTGTATCCACAGACAACAGAAGAGGGGAGTGATCCGACACCCCATGAGCTTTATACTCAATGGAGAGCACCTTAGGTAACAATGAGAAAGAAACTAGTGCCATATCAATTCTGGAGAATGCATTATAAGATGCAGAAAAACAAGAATACTGTTTTTTGTCCGGATGTTTTGCTCGCCAAGCATCAACCAATCCCATCTCAGTTATCAGCTTAGAGAAGGCCGTATCTCTTGCCCCCACCCCACCAGTCCCCCCCTCCCTCCATCTATCCAACTCTTTATGTAGTATAGTATTATAATCCCCAAGGCAGAGGACCAGTGCATTCAGGGTCTGAGCCATAAATTCTCCACATTTTTTCAATACCTCTCCACTATACGGTGGTGGAACATACACAGCTAGAATAAGATATATCTGCATATTAATTTGAATAGATAAAAACACATACCGCCCCAAAGGATCTATTTGATGATCATAGATCTTACAGTTCACTCTTTTATGTATCAGTATCGACACCCCTCTGGACATAGCCGTGTGAGAAGAATGAAATGCATGTCCCACCCACGCCTTTTTTAAACCAAGCACCCTGGTTCCCTCCAGATGAGTTTCCGACAAACATACTATGTCCATGTCATACAATTTAACCTGACGCATTACCAGTCCCCGCTTGACTTTATTATTGAGCCCCCTGACATTCCACGTCATCACCCTCAAAGGGCTTGGTCTCATCACGTTGTGCAACATTGTATCATGACAAACAGCAGTAGATAGCATCCGGCACACCTACAAGTATTAGACTGGATGTGATTAATAAGCGTTGTTTTACTGTAACACTCAACCTTCCTACAATAGACCTGACACTTACCCCCCAAAGCTCCCCAAACAAACCCCCCACAGCCCTCCCTGTATAACCTTCCCCCAACCAATGTCCTCCCCAAACATTATACAAACCTACCAAGACACGCAAACCAACAATCTGTTCACTCAGTAGTTAACCCTTTAACCCACCTGTACCTTAATAACTGGGGAACACACCAAAAAAACCCCCACAAAGTTGCTCCCCTTCAAGGACATAACTTCCCCCACACACATAAACAAAGAACATTGGCATAACTAAAATAGCGACTAAGATACCATGAAAAAGGATATATCATGCATGAAAATATACATAAAACATATTAAGTTCCACGATTGTTCTTTTTTCCGTTGTCAACGATCCAATGGAGCTCTCGCCGGGGCTACTCGATCCAGCCATGCAGCCGCTTCCGCTTCTCTGGAAGACTCGAAAAAAATGCGTGGTACCCCCCCCCATAGCCGAGCAGGAGAAAGAAAGAGCATTGCATAAGGGATTTGCAGTTCTCTCAGCCGTTTCTTAACTTGGATAAATTGGGCACGACTCTTTTGGACTTCCATGGAAAAATCCGGAAAGACAGAAATTTTTTGCCCATTATATTCCAGGGAACCCTTCGTGCGCACCAGGCGTAATATGGTATCTCTGTCCCTGTAATGAAGCAATTTTGCTATAAATGTTCTAGGTGGAGCCCACGGTGGGAGACTCCGCATAGGCACACGATGCGCTCTCTCGACTGCAAATAAGGATGTTAACTCTTCCTTCCCAAAGGTGTCCAGAAGCCATTTCTGCAAGAATGTCTCGGGTGCATTACCCTCAGCTTTCTCAGGCAACCCTACAAACCGGAGATTGTTCCGTCTGAGACGCCCTTCCATATCGGTCAGTTTCTGCTTGCAAAACGATACCTGTGCCACCAGATCAGTGATTTGTGACGGCAGTGGAGCAGTACTATCTTCCAATGCAGAGATGCGTTATGCGAGATGCTCTTATACGTTGCATATCCTGGCGTACGTGCGATAGATCAGCTTGCATTTCACCAATTTTATCAGTGACCTTTTTTTCTGATGAGGTTATAGCCGTCAGCAGTTGTTGCATAGACACTGCCTGCTCAGGCTGTTGAGGCTGCTCCGGCTCCAACGCAGGAAAAGGGGGAGACGGTGCCGCAGGGGCATTCCTTGCAAATCTTTCCAGCCTAGCAGCAGGATTTGTTTGACTATTTTTCCCCATTATGTGCACTGCTTGAAGCAATTGCACTGCAGGATATCAGTTGTCAATAAGTGCTGTAGAACAGCTTTTCCACTGTTCAGAGCAGGATAGGGGCTAGGAATAGTAAGGCTGAGGTGCCAGGAGCCACAGGAACTTCTTGAAATTATAATAAATGAGCAATAATATTAACAGGAATGAGAGAAGAAGACAAGGAGCACACTGTCCTGGTGCCAGCCTGATATTAATTCTTAAGGTTGCAGCTTTATAGTTGCAGACTGACAGCCCAGCCACCTTGCATGCAGTCAGTCCCAAACTGTACACAATATGCTTTTACCGCGCTGCAGCTCCCTGGCCTGACTGCTCAGCTCCGTCACCCCTCCCAGCCGTCTCCAAGATGGCGCCCGTCCGACCACTGGTTTGGCGCCAACACAGGGAACTCAAATATTAAGGGCCCTGTGCACCGGTTCGCTGGCCATCCGACCCCTCCGTTACTCCACCACAGCTTCCTCCGCTCACCGCTGCTCCAATGTGTCCCCAGGAGTCTGTCACAGCCTCTCCTGCACCATGCCTCACGCAGCTCCAGTATACCACTTCCAATCACCGGCACCCGCACACTGTGTGCCGCCTCCAGAGTACTCCACACAGCCCCAATACTTCCACCTGCCTCTTCAGCCTCTGTAACAGGGGGATAGTCGTCCCAAATCAGGATAATAACAGGATGGATCGGGGAGCCACCGGCTTATGCGTCTCACTCCATGCGCTCCTAGCCACGCCCCCCCAATAAACAGAATATTTAACACCATCAACTATAGGCCCTGAATGATTACACATTTCACTGGTACTTCACATAGTTTGAGAAGAATCTGCCTTGTTCCAATAATACATACTGCATTGATTTATAAATAAGGTCTGGAGAAAAACAAACATAGCTTTCTCCTTAAGCTGGGTATATTAAGCACGTTTTCCCCATCTCCTGACAAAATGGCCTGGTAGTTGGGGAAATCGTGCACATGTACACACAAGCATGAACCTCAGACAGATCTTCTCACCATGCCATTCCACCCTAATACGATGGGCACAGCGTTGGTAGAATCTTCCTTGCAAAGCGAGCATTTCAACAAATCAGTCCAGCATACACACCATACAATTATTAGGCCAAATAACCATTAATCGTATTGCACGATATGGGAAACCCAAAAGGTTTAGTGATTGACGTTCTTCTAGAGGACAGATCAGGGACAGAGTGGTAGACAGCAGTATTAACATAAAAATAATGAATAAATGAATGTTTCATTTTCACCATAGTGCCCAGAAACACTGCACGTCCAACATGTACATATTGAGCACATCAAATGTTTTTTTTTCTATTATCATATACTAGTCTAAAGCCCATCAAAAAGATGGAAAAAAATTAGGTTAGACATTTTTTTCAAGTCTAATTCAACTACTATAATACGGGGGACAGGGGGCGCTGGTAGCTTGGGCGAACAGAGATGGAGGGGGGGTGGGGCTTGGGTGTTGGTGACTGGTGGGACACTTTGTAGGGGGGGCACTTTTTAAGGGAGCAGCGCAGTATATAGCATGCATATAATGTGGGAATAGTGTGCTGCTCATGCCTGAGTGACATAGTGCAAGTAACACCGAGGATTTTCGTCCCTGGCTCCTGTCACGCACACTTCTCACTATTCCCCTGCACTACTTCCGGCACTGAGCAAAGGCAATGTCGGGGGAGGGCAGTGCCAGAGGCTGTATAATACAGGGGACGGGGGCTGCCGGTAGCTTGGGTGAGCAGCAGAGCCAGTGCTAGCATGTCTGGCGACCCCCTGCATAAAATAAATGTGCGCCCACCATCTCCAGCCCCGCCCTCCAATACTCCTATAATGCGCCTCCAGCCCCCTCCAATACTCCTATAATGCGCCTCCAGCCCCCTCCAATACTCCTATAATGCGCCTCCAGCCCCCTCCAATACTCCTATAATGCGCCTCCAGCCCCCTCCAATACTCCTATAATGCGCCTCCAGCCCCCTCCAATACTCCTATAATGCGCCTCCAGCCCCCTCCAATACTCCTATAATGCGCCTCCAGCCCCCTCCAATACTCCTATAATGCGCCTCCAGCCCCCTCCAATACTCCTATAATGCGCCTCCAGCCCCCTCCAATACTCCTATAATGTGCCTCCAGCCCCCTCCAGTACTCCTATAATGTGCCTCCAGCCTCCACTTCTAGTATTCCCATAATGTGACACCAGCCCCCATATTGATTTTATACTCACCTGGAGTCTTCCTCCGCGGCGCTCTCCTCCTCCGGCAGGCAGCTCATACAGGAAGTTCTTGTATGAGCTTCTGAGGCAGTTACACAGAGCAGCCACTCTAGGTAACTGCCGCTGCAGCTCATACAGGAGACTCCTGTACGAGCTGCCTGCCGGAATCCATAGCGCTACATCCGATGGGGAATAGTAGTGGAGGGGAGCACCTCTCTAGCTTAACGCCCCCCTTCTGCACTTACCCCATCCCGCCTGCCCTGGTGAGCAGAGATGTGGGGGGGACTTGGGTGTTGATGACTGGTGGGACACGTTGTGGGGGGGCACTTTTTAGGAGAGCATTTCTGCTCCCAACCACTGCACTTACAACAGTAACATCACAATAGTTATCACCCAGTACCTCTCTCTGTACCCTCATTAAATCCCCTTGTATCCTCGTTATATCACCCAGTACCATCAGTAAACCTCCGTCCCCAATATATATTCCCTGTACCCTCTATCTAAACCCTGTACATTCATTTTATTACATCAGGCTGTACCCTCTATATATCCTCTATTCCCTAATTATATGCAGACTTGCTTACCAAAAGCCTGAAGTTTGCCTGAGTGAAAGTCATTAAGTAGACTCAGAAGTCCTTTCTCCATCTCTTGGACATCAGACACATCCGTA